>JANAVB010008796.1:1187729-1217729 GCA_029216955.1 Iris pallida
CATGGCCGTGACAGCGTTCTACCGCCGACACTGCGACGTAGGCTGGCTTGGATACATCTCGTATCCGTTTTAAAAAAATAGGTACGGGTCGTGACACTGGAGGCACACATCGTCAGTCACAACAGTTGTGACAACACCAGTACGGCAGCAGCAGCGCCAGGGGATGCCCATGTGATGTACTTATTGTGGCAAGGGAGGACACACTCGGGAAGTGTGTCGGTCAGCGAATGGACAGTGCTTGAAGTGTGGAGATTCAGACCATCGTATTGCTACTTGCCCACTGATACAGAGGCCAGGAGGGCCAGCTTAACAGTTTTCGACGTTGCCAGCTCCAGAGGTAGCACTGTATCAAGGGCCAGCACTAGCAGTGAGGCTATTATCCCAGCGTCCATTATCGACGCTGGCTCAGATGTACCGACAAGTCCAACATCAGGTAGGGCAGCAGAGGCTGCATCAGCAGGGCCGGAGAAGGCAGCAATAGAGGGTTATCAGCAGGATCAGAGGCAGGTAGAATTTGGAGTATTTGAGCAGAGGTTGGCCGAAGGCGGTCAGATTGGGGGTAAGTTTTGAGTATTATTCATTATAATTCCTTGAGTTCTATATTCAAAGAGTGAAGACGACTTTCTCGTCTCACTCATCTGCTTTCATATCACGTGATACGTGATATTCCTCATGTGTCCTGACTATAAGAGTACATCCTGGGCAGAGTCTCATTCTTGATTAAGTCAATGGTACCGACTTATCTCAAGCGTTGACCCTTGTCCACTTTGGGAGTCAGCGTAGAGCCGCGCGGATGAACTCCTACTCAACTCTCGGAAGGCATATTTTATTCGTATGCCTCCGATCACTTTCCTTCTAGGGTATGATTATTGTTTGTGCTTTTACTTAATTGTTCTTTCTTTCGTAATCTGTTCATGTGCCATGTGTTGTTTGATAATTGTGCTTGCTATATGTCCTGTGTTCATGTGCCATGTGTTGTTTGATAATTGTGCTTGCTATATGTCCTGAGTGTATTTCGTGATCTGATAGCGCGCTCGACTAGCCTTATCGAAATTTCGAGGATGAAATTTTTCTAAGGAGGGGTAGAGATGTCACTCCCCGTTCTGATATATTTCATTTTGTACTTGGCATTTAGTCACCGGCACCTGTTAGCCGGATGTTATGGACATTTAGCTCCTTACATAATTGTAATTAAATCAGACTGCAGCTGACTATAGTTATGTAGTATTGACTCTCGGTACTAGCTTATCATTTTGCAAAGCTACTTTCCCATGATCATTTTGATGAAGCGTCGGGGACGCCTCACTGCTTTATCTTATATGCTCATTAATTGTTGCTTCTTGCTTGATTGATTGATACATAGATGCTCTGTGGGACCATAGGAGACTTGATTGTAGCATGCACCCCCTAGTCTCATGACAACCACGATCGTCGTATGACGTTTATATACATCATATGGAGTACCTGGCCTAGTCCATCTCCGTATTTCGGTACTGGGGCATGACAGTAATGTCTGGGGTCTCTGGAAATTTAGGGTTAGGGTTAAGGCTTTCAAGAATTTGGGAGATGAGAGAGGGCTCGAGGAGTTGAAAGAAAATAAGAGTTGAGAGAAATTGAAATTTCTCTCTCCTCTTAAATCTTATAAAGTAAACAGAGAATGAGAATTAGAAAATTGTAAGTAAAGGCTCCACATTTGGTTATTTACATATTGCCCCCAGAAATTGTTAGGAATTACTTAGAGAGTTGTTACAAAGGTAGTTAGAGTTGTTAGAAGCTTGGATAACACTCCACAATTGTTGCTAGAGGCTTCTCCTCAAATCCTTTAATAATTAATAACCAATACTTTCCTTTATAAAATATAAAGAGGTATTTATTAATGAAAAGTCACTAATCACAAAATAAACCGAAATAATCATTTCCAAAATTCTAAAATATCAGGAAATTACCAAATTTAATAATTCTGGAAAAGCGACGTTACAGGTTAATCTTCCCTAGTTGTGTGCAACATGAGATACAGGTAGAGCAGAGGTTTTACAACTAGGAGCATTTGGATAGTCTGCACATAGACTCGAATCAACTCTTAGGACAGTACTTCGTGTGCGACTTTTCCGGAGGCCGGTAACATTAATTTTTGTTTATTTTTAGTACAAATTTTAACAAGAAAGAAAAAATATTTCCAACACCCAGTAGCAGCATAAACAAAGCTGACGGGGTTTATATGAGATCTTAAGCTGCTTTCAGTTCACAAAGTGACGTCAAGGTGTTGGGTGGGCCGGTTTGGGCCAGCCCGGACCCAGGTCAATCCGGGTTTGACCGGGCCCTGTCCAGGCCGGGCTCAGACCGTTCGTGCAAACGGGCCGGGCCGGGCTAACCCGGAGGGTGGGAAGACTGGACCCAGCCCGGACCCGGGGCTCGGTTTGGTCGGTTCAGCGCTGGACCGGAGATCCCAGTTTTGAGTTTAAAAAACCAAAAAAATGTACATAAAAACTAAAATTTTAATTCTAATAAAATGTAAGAGATAAAAACTAAAAAGTTTGTTAACTCAATATAAATTAATATACAATTTTGGGCAATTTTTGATTTTTGGACAATTTATTAATCGCAACATAAATTTATTAATGTCAACTAAATTGTAAAAAAATGTACAAGTTTTTTTTTGTCTTCTGTCGTCTTTCGTCTGTTTCTATTGCTCCCCTCCTTCATTGGTGTCCTCCTAGGTAAGAGACTCAAGTCTAGTTCACTGATGTCAGCATTTTCGTCTCTTGAGTTTTGGAGTTGTTCTTCCGCATGAACCCAGTCTTGAACACAGACACATGCTTCTAAGATATCCAGCAGCATCCTGCTCATTTTCTTGCTCAGTATCCTTGAACCTGCACTAAAAAAAGATTTCGATGCTACCGTGGACACCGGGATCATTAGTATATCGCGTGCTATAGAAGAAAGTACATGGTACATTTTTTCGTGTCTTTTCCACCATTCTAAAGTGGAAAAATGAGTTGGAGTTTCATCATATTCTCCATAAGAATTTAAGTATAACGACAATTCCTGAGTTGGTAGGGAAGATTATTTTTGTTTCTTCCTTTACAGTACGCTAGCGGAATGTGATAATTTAGCCATAAGACCGGAGCTACTACTACCAACTTGACAAGTGTCATAGTGGACCGATGCTTATCTATGACTGCCTAGTTTGCAGTGTGTCTTTACCATGACAAGTGACATAGTATATTTTCAGTGTGCCCGTGCCATCGTTCCTTTTCGACTTAAATATTTTCTTACATTTCTTACACTGTGCACCTTTAGCAATTGATTTTTTATTTTTGGGATCTAAAATCGGTGCGCCCTCACTATCAGTGACATATATTTTTCATAATATTGCCTTAAAACTGATTTTTTTTCCAGTTACAACATTTGTAGCCATGCTACTTACTTCAGGAGGTGATATTTGTATCTGTGGCACAGAATCTATAATATGATTGTTTTCAAATAAATCAACATAATAAGAAAAAAATTGTTCTGAATCACCTCCGTAAGGGTGGTTAGAACCAGTAGCATCCATAGTTTTGAAATTTAATTTTTCAGAAAATGTTATGTACCAAAGAGAGAGAGACAAGAAAAGGTCCAAAATTGTTCAAAAAAAATTATCCAAAAATTTCTCTAAAATTTAAATTACTTGGAAGATGAACTTTAGGAAGATATGTGAAACTCCAAAATTTTTTGCAGAATTTGAAAGCCGGAGATCACTGCAGTTTGGCCTACAGGAAGTTGCACTTCAAAGCCCAAAAACTTGTTGTTCAATCTTCAGAGAATTCCTTAGCTTCAGTATTTTATAAGAAAGGAAAGAAATGGTTGTGTATAATTTTTGCAAAATTTAGTCTATTTGTAGATACTTTTTTTTCGGTGCAAAATAACCTATTTTACTCCCAAAAAAGAGTTGTTATAAAAAATGACCAAAATACCCTTCCAACGTTCAGAAAACTGCCACTAAAATGGAGGTATTTTGGTCATTTTAGGCCTCCAACGGCTACAAAGGGATTTTTTTTTTTTTTGAAAAAGATCGAACCGGGCCAACCGGGCTGGTCCAGGTCAGCCGGTCGGGCTAGGATGGTTTGACCGGCCCGGACCCTTGTTCAAAACCGGGTCAGGCTGGTCCGGGCTACCGGGTCTGGGACCTCAACCCAGCCCGGACGGAATGGGGGCGGGTGAGGCCAGTCCGGGTCGTTGACCGGGGTCGGACCAGCCTAGACCGGATTTGACAGGGCCAGGCTCGAGCCGGGGACCAGGCCGTCCGGCCCAGTTAACAACTTGAAAGTGATATTGAAGAGCGTAGTACCATACCGAAAGGACTAAAGGTGCGACTATTCGCACCCCACCACATGCTAAGCACACCCCAAAAATATAAAAAAATTCTATTCTACCCCTCCCCTTCCATCCTCGAACTGCTCAGCACACCCTACCCAGCCTCCCGACTCCCTTCCTCCTCCTCCTCCTCCTCCTCCTTCCGCCGAGCCTCCTCCTCCTCCTCCCCCAATCCCGACCCCTCCTCCTCCGACCTTCAACCCCGACCTCCGACCCCGGAGGAGGAGGAGGCTCCGACCCCGGAGGAGGAGAAGGGATCGGGAGGGGGGAGGAGGAGGAGGAGGGTTGGAAAGAGGAGAAGGAGGGTCGATCGGAGGAGGAGGAGGATCGGTAGGAGGAGGAGGAGTAGGAGTAGGGGAAGGAGTCGGGAGGAGGTAGAACTGGATCGGCGGGAGGGGAGAGAGGGGGGTCGGGAGGGGAGCGGGAGGAGAGGAGGATCGGCGGGAGGAGAAGGCAGAGGGGAGGTCGGGAGGGGAGTGGGAGGAGGAAGAGGAGGGTCGGCGGGAGGAGGAGAAGAAAGGTCAGCGGGAGGAGGAAGAGGAGGAGGAGGAGGAGGCTCGACGGGAGGAGGAGGAAGAGGAGGAGGAGGCCTCGGCGGGAGGAGGAGGAGGAAGGGGGTCGGGAGGGGGTGGGGTGTGCTGAGTAGTTCGGGGGAAGGGAGGGGAGGGGTAGAATATGAATTTTTTTTATTTTTGGGGTATGCTTAGCATGTGGTGGGGTGTGGATAGCCGCACCCAAGGACTAAAGATGAAACTAAAGTCTGAACTTTCTCATATTGTCTGTCTTTCCAGAAAGAAGTCGAAACTTCTCCTCAACCTTGTGAAATTACTGTTGGGTATATAGCCTTTTGTTTTGGTTTTTAGTCCCACATCGGCTAGAAAGGAATGTGTATCTCCATATATGTGAGTCTTTACATTTATGGAGATGCACATGTAGTGCACATGGATGTGTGCCATGTGGGATTAATTATTAATGGTATAAAGGCTTAATCAACAATTAATAAGCTGTAAGCTTTTTGCTCTTGGGAAATTTATTTCCATAGGAGCTAAGCCCCGTTGGGGCTTAGCGACTCGGACTCGGGCTCGGGCTCGGGCTCGGACTCGGGCTCAAGGGCTCATGAGGCGTAATGTGGCATTTTGTTGGCGCACTTTGCACTTAGCACGTCAGCATCGTCGTTAGACGCATAGTGCGCTTAAGTTGCGCTCGTTGCGCGAGCCACTTACGCGACCACGTTGCGCGGCCAGTTACGCGAGCCCAGTTACGCTGGCCCAGTTACGCAGCCCAGTACGCAGCCCAGTACGCGCAGTACGCGTAGTGTGCGCAGCGTACGTAGAGTGCGCAGTGTGCACAGCGTACGCAGCGTACGTAGAGTGCGCAGTGTGCGTAGAGTGCGTATGTGCGTATGGCTGGCTGCATATTAGAGCGGGAACGGTTGCAGCAGTTGCTGCATGTTCAGGAGTGGTTTCTGCCACTATCCTGAAGTTCAGGCAACTGCTTGGCAACCACCCCGTGGGCTATATATGCAGGTTCTCTCCTCTCTCTCTGTTGGTAGAAGTAATCAGAATTCCAGAGAGAAAACTCTAAGTGTTCTTTAACACAACAGAGTAGTGAGCGTGTTGTTTAACACTAACACTAGTACTTTTTAGTACGCGTGAGTTCTGTTACTTCAAACAGAGAGAGAAGAGTACAGCCATTGCCAGAGGAGTTCGCCGTCTTCCGAGGAGTCAGAAGAGCAGGAGTGTTCCAAGGTTTTCCGTCAACCTTGCTGGTTCCTGGAAGCTGTTCGCAGAGGGCGAATAAAGCTTTGAGCAACGGTGATAATTCACCCCAGCAATTCCATCTCTCGCCTGTCATCCTTCTGTTGCCTTTAGCAGTTCTGTCAGTATCTTCTTTTTAGAAGGCACTACTGCCAGTTTGCTACGATCACGAAAATCTCTTTAGATTATTCGTATATTACGATATCTTTTTAGATCTCGTAATTTGCAGAATCCTTCTGGATCTCTGTTGCAAAACCTTCTTTAAGGAGTTGCATTAGAAACGTTGTCTTTACAACTGTTTCATTTTCTCAGTTTTCCATCGAAAAATTGTGCCCCGGCGTTCTCGGCAATAACAATCTCAAAGCTTTATTGCTACGATGGAAAACATTAATGCTTCACTCCTCAACACTGACTTCTGTAAGTTAGAAAAGTTTGATGGAGAGCATTATCAAGTCTGGAAGTGGAAGGTTTATCTCACTCTTCAACTCAGAGACGTTGATCACGTGCTGCTTGAAGAGGAACCTACTATTCCAGATACTGGGTCTGCTGCTGCAATATCTGCGGCTACTAAACTTCAGGCCAAGTGGAGAAGAGAAATAGCATTTGCAGGCTCCTTATCCTGAATGCTATGGAGGATTCCCTTGCAGAATCCTATTCTAAGAAGAATATCGCTAGAGACATATGGGAGTCTCTAGAAAAACTCTACGAAGAAGACAAGAACCGCAATAAAATATTTGTGGTTGAAAAATATCACAAGTGGTTCTTTGAGGACGAAAAGTCTATGCTACCGCAGGTGAAGGAGTTCCTGAAACTGCGACAGAAGTTGGAAGACGAGGCGATGCCCCTCCCCGACAAGTTTGTTGTTGGAGGGATTGTCTCAAAGCTTCCCGCTGGGTGGAGCAAGTTCTATGCAAACATGCATAGGAAGAAGTTGGAGTTCACCCTTGAAGATCTCCTACAGGAAATCTATATTGAGGACCAGATGCAGGCTCAACTGAAGGTGGACACACTGTCTAAGCAATTGGCTAACGCCAATCTGGTTCAGACCAAGGGACCAAAGGGAAAGCAGGCGGCTTTCCACAGCAAGAAGAAGAACCCTGACAATCTAAAAGTCAAGGGAACTTCTATCAAGAAAAAGAAGCCAAAGTCAGAAATGCCTTGCTTCAAGTGTGGCAAGAAGGGCCACTTTAAGAATGAGTGTAAAGAAAAGACCAAGCAATCAGAGCAAGGAGAGCCTAGTAAGGTATCTATGATCACTGACGTAGTTGCTATGATTGCACAGGTTGATGCAGTAAGGACTGACTCTGACTGGTGGGTAGACACTGGAGCTTCCTGCCATGTATGCTCCAGTAAGGAGTGGTTCACCACCTATACACCTACTTCTGAAGTGGTTATGATGGCGAACCAGGCACAAGCTGAAGTGCTCGGGATCGGGACGGTGGTGTTAAAGCTGACTTCGGGCAAGTCTCTGACGCTTCAAGGCGTGAAGCACGTTCCTGCTATCGCCAAGAACCTGATCTCGGGAGGCCTACTCTGCAATGCAGGCCTCAGGATGGACATCAATGCTGGCCAGATGGTGATGTCTATCAAGGGAACATATTTCGGGAAAGCTTTTTATACCGAAGGAATGTTCAAGATTCAGCTTGTAAATCAGTCCAATGTAATTAATGTTATTAATGAAGTCACTCATTCTGCTTATACTCTTGAGTTGTGGCATAATAGGCTAGGACATGTTCATTGTAAACGAATAAACAGAATGTCTAGTCTAGGACTTATCTCCAAATGTGGGGGTAAGGTAGAGAAATGTGAAGTTTGTGCTCAAACGAAGATCACAAGAAAACCCTTTCTTCGGGTTAATCGAAGTACAGATCTTCTGGAGTTGGTTCACTCCGATATCTGTGACTTCAAACAGTTCTCTACAAAGGCCGGGATGAAGTATTTCATAACCTTCATCGATGACTTCTCAAAGTATGTGTTCGTCTACTTGCTGAAGGCTAAAGACGAAGCATTCGAGAAGTTCAAGGAGTTCAGAGCTGAAGCTGAGCGACAGACTGGACAACAACTCAAAAGGATAAGAAGTGATCGAGGTGGAGAGTACAGGTCTCATGAATTCGCATCGTTCTGTAAGGAACATAAAATTGTCAATGAGACTACGGCTCCGTACTCTCCTCAATCAAACGGAGTAGCTGAGAGGAAGAACAGGAAGTTGACAGAAATGATAAATTCAATGTTGTTGACTGCTGGCCTTCCTAAGTGCTACTGGGGAGAAGCTGCATTGACGGCCACTTTTATTCTAAATAGAGTGCCTCATGCAACTTTTGATATTACTCCTCATGAACTCTGGTTCAAAGTCAGACCTAACTTGAATGTTATTCGAGTGTGGGGGTGTCTGGCATATGTCAAGCTTCCAGATCTGAAGATTCAGAAGCTTGGGATAAGGACAACAAAGACGATCTTCTTGGGGTATGCCGAGAAGAGTGATGCTCGGAGATTTCTTGATATTGAGTCAAATCATATCATTGAATCTCGCGATGCAGAATATTTTGAAGACAAGTTTGCAAGGCACAAGAATATTGTTCTTCTGGATGTTCCGGAGAATAATGAGGGTGCACAAGAGACTGAAGTCTTCAATGAAGATGTGGTCCAAGAAGATGTTGTTGTTGAAACAACGGTTGAACCAGAACAAGCTGAGCCGTCAGCTAAGCGTGTGAGGAGGCCGAAGGACTTCGGAAGTGACTTTGTCACCTATCATGTGGAAGCAGATCCGCTTACCTATGATGAGGCGATGAAGACCAGAGACGCGATTTTCTGGAAGGAGGCGATTGACAATGAGATTGATTCCATCACCTCAAATAACACTTGGGTGTTGGTTGATCTTCCTGAAGGAGCGAAACCCATCGGATGCAAATGGATCTTCAAGAAGAAGATGAAAGCAGACGGAACTATTGACAAGTTCAAGGCTAGGTTGGTAGCCAAGGGGTTTTCTCAGAAGCAGGGGATTGACTACTTTGACACATATGCTCCAGTAGCCCGGATAACCACCATCAGAATGTTGATTGCTCTCGCAGCAATAAATAAGATGGTGATACATCAGATGGATGTGAATACGGCTTTCCTAAATGGCGAGCTGACCGAAGAGATTTACATGCAACAGCCAGAGGGATTTGTCATCAGAGGTCTTGAAGACAAAGTCTACAAGTTGGTAAAATCCTTGTACGGTCTTAAACAGGCTCCCAAGATGTGGCATGAGAAATTTGACAAAGTTATAAGGTCAAATGGCTACATGGTCAGCGATACGGACAAGTGTGTTTACACGAAGTTCGCTGATAGAAGAGGTGTGATCGTTTGTCTGTACGTGGACGACATGCTTATCCTAGGTACGGATATTAGATGTGTCACGGAGACAAAGAAATTCATCTCAAGCAAGTTCAGTATGAAGGACTTGGGGGAAGCTGATGTGATCTTAGGGATCAAGATCATCCGGACAGACACTGGACTAGCGCTGTCACAGTCTCATTATATTGAGAAAATGATCACTCGTTATAGGTATCGGGATCTTCCAGGGATCGATACGCCGTACAGGTGTGATCTGAAGCTGAAGCCTAATTCAGGAGAAAGCGTCAGGCAGCTGGAGTATGCAAGCGTAATTGGGAGTTTGATGTATGCTACTACTGCCACAAGGCCTGATATAACTTTCGTCGTGGGAATGCTGAGTCGTTTTACGAGCAATCCAGGTGTTGAACACTGGAAAGCTGTGGAACGGGTTATGAGATATCTCAAGAAGACTCAGACATATGCACTGTACTACAGCGGAGATCCGCAGGTAGTGGAAGGCTTCAGTGATGCCAGTTGGTGCTCAGAGGTGGA
Organism: Iris pallida; assembly: GCA_029216955.1. Taxonomy (NCBI): domain Eukaryota; kingdom Viridiplantae; phylum Streptophyta; class Magnoliopsida; order Asparagales; family Iridaceae; genus Iris; species Iris pallida. The sequence goes on from JANAVB010008796.1 coordinate 1,197,710, forward strand.
GAGCGAGAGGTCCACAGGTGGATACATTTTCACAATGGGTGGAGCTGCTATATCGTGGAAGTCGAAGAAGCAGACTATGCTCTCGCGGTCATCCATGGAATCTGAGTTCTTTGCACTTGATACCGCAGCCGAGGAAGCAGAATGGCTTCGGGAGCTCATGTATGATCTTCCAGTGGTTGGGGCGCAAGTACCGACGATACCGATATACTGCGACAACCAGGCGACTGCGGCGGTGGCATCAAATGATCTCTTCGACGGGAAGAAGAGGACTGTGCGGTTGAAGCACAGGGCAGTACATGATCTTATCAAGAGAGGTGTTATTGCAGTGATTGATGTTCGGAGTCAGGAGAACCTGGCGGATCCGTTCACCAAGGGCCTCAAGCGCCAGCTGGTCGATGACACAGCTTGTAAAATGGGCTTGAAGGCATTCTGATATTGTATTACTGTATCCCTACCATAAAGTTTTATGCTATTAGTTCAAAGATTTATCTACTAGGCATCTAGCTTTTGGTTCAAGGGAGGACCACTAATCGGAAGAATATCAGGAACGGTGGGTACATGTTCTATTGGGCATGGAGAGGTTACGGACCTATAACCACTGTTGTCTACTGTTGTTTTCTGCGAAAAACAGGTCCTGTGGGAGGTTGGCTTAAATGCCTTAATGAGTTCTCAGGCATTTGGAATGTCTGGTATGCTTTACAGGAAGCATGGTAGCACAACACTACAAGGAGTGTGACTCCATGCTATGTGTGGCGGTGACTCCACCATGAGGTTCTCGAAGGAGGTAAAACCTCGGCTATGTTAGCCAAGTCACAGCGGCGTAGCACCGCATATAGGCAGTTGGCCTAATGCTGTATATTGAATTAAAGAGGGATGTAGTCAGCACTACAAAGAGGAGGTGTTCCTCATGTTACGGGTGGCACGACACCACAATGAGGTAAACCCGGCTAGGGATAAAGCCTCGGCCTTGCAAGCCATGTCGTAGCGGCGTAACACCGCACAGAAGCGTAAGGCTTCATGCTGGGTAGTTTGGCACTACAAAGGGGCTAGTCCTCATGCTACGGGTAGTATGACACTACGATGAGGTTCCCGGTGATTCGGGGTAAGGTCCTCGGCTTAAAGCCATGTCATAGCGGCGTAGCACCGCAAAGGAAGCGTTGGACGTTTCATGTCATGTCTCTTTAATAAAGAACTCACCTATAGTGTATGGACAAAGAGATATCAGGTCGTCTCTTGAGGGTAAACTTGTAGACGCCCAATATTATACACTGAAACCAGGCTGGCACACGGCCTTAAATGTGCAGCCAGAAGCACATGTAACTACATTATGTAAGTGGAAAGAATTTCAGCTATGATGCAGAATTCAAGGCTTAGTCCATTCTTGTATTATAGTTTGATTTTTGACTCACGTGGGAAGATTCAAGTCTTAAGTGGCATCTATCCTAAAAGCATAATGGACAGTTACTGTGGGGAACACTCGTACTCATATATATAGAGATATGTAGGGGATTGTTGGGTATATAGCCTTTTGTTTTGGTTTTTAGTCCCACATCGGCTAGAAAGGAATGTGTATCTCCATATATATGAGTCTTTACATTTATGGAGATACACATGTAGTGCACATGGGTGTGTGCCATGTGGGATTAATTATTAATGGTATAAAGGCTTAATCAACAATTAATAAGCTGTAAGCTTTTTGCTCTTGGGAAATTTATTTCCATAAGAGCTAAGTCCCGTTGGGGCTTAGCGACTCGGACTCGGACTCGGACTCGGGCTCGGGCTCGGGCTCGGACTCGGGCTCAAGGGCTCATGAGGCGTAATGTGGCATTTTGTTGGCGCACTTTGCACTTAGCACGTCAGCATCGTCGCTAGGCGCATAGTGCGCTTAAGTTGCGCTCGTTGCGCGAGCCACTTGCGCGACCACGTTGCGCGGCCAGTTACGCGAGCCCAGTTACGCTGGCCCAGTTACGCAGCCCAGTACGCAGCCCAGTACGCGCAGTACGTGCAGTGTGCGCAGCGTACGCAGCGTACGTAGAGTGCGCAGTGTGCGCAGCGTACGCAGCGTACGTAGAGTGCGTAGTGTGCGCAGCGTACGCAGTGTGCGTAGAGTGCGTATGTGCGTATGTGCGTATGGCTGGCTGCATATTAGAGCGGAAACGATTGCAGCAGTTGCTGCATGTTCAGGAGTGGTTCTGCCACTATCCTGAAGTTCAGGCAACTGCTTGGCAACCACCCCGTGGGCTATATATGCAGGTTCTCTCCTCTCTCTCTGTTGGTAGAAGTAATCAGAATTCCAGAGAGAAAACTCTAAGTGTTCTTTAACACAACAGAGTAGTGAGCGTGTTGTTTAACACTAACACTAGTACTTTTTAGTACGCGTGAGTTCTGTTACTTCAAACAGAGAGAGAAGAGTACAGCCATTGCCAGAGGAGTTCGCCGTCTTCCGAGGAGTCAGAAGAGCAGGAGTGTTCCAAGGTTTTCCGTCAACCTTGCTGGTTCCTGGAAGCTGTTCGCAGAGGGCGAATAAAGCTTTGAGCAACGGTGATAATTCACCCCAGCAATTCCATCTCTCGCCTGTCATCCTTCTGTTGCCTTTAGCAGTTCTGTCAGTATCTTCTTTTTAGAAGGCACTACTGCCAGTTTGCTACGATCACGAAAATCTCTTTAGATTATTCGTGTATTACGATATCTTTTTAGATCTCGTAATTTGCAGAATTCTTCTGGATCTCTGTTGCAAAACCTTCTTTAAGGAGTTGCATTAGAAACGTTGTCTTTACAACTGTTTCATTTTCTCAGTTTTCCATCGAAAAATTGTGCCCCGGCGTTCCCGTCAATAACAATTACTTCTTATGATACCTTGGCATTTGGTTGGAGTCACTTGTTTGCAGAAAAAGCTTGTACCTGTAATTGTAGATCATTTTCGGGAGGCTTCCATCAGCTGAAAAGTGCAGTATAATTCCTGAAATTATTCAAGGCCTTGAAGCTAAAAACATAGTCTCGTTTTTCCCTATCTGTGTTTGATTGAGCTTTTTTTTCATGGAAAATATCTGCATCATAAATTTTCCACCAATTATAGTGTTTGATAGCGTATATTTTACATGAAATTATTTTCCAAAAATCTATCATTTTTCTACAAAATGGTGGAAAATAAAACTTGTCCATTCCATAGAAAATAACAACAAGGTGGAAAATATGTAGAAAATAAATTAATTCCACGGAATTATTTACTAGGAAAAAAAATTTATGGAAAAAATTTCACGGAATTAATTTGGGTGTTTGATTGTTGTTATTTTCCATTAAAAATAGTCATTTTCTTATGGGCTGCTGGATCAGTTTTATTTTTCACCATTTTGTAGAAAAATGATAGATTTTTGGAAAATAATTCCATGAAAATGTATGCTACAGTAAAACCATTTTCTGTTATATGTTTCTTGTATGGGTTAATTAGTTGTATCCACCTATGACTTGTACGTATTTTGGTAACTGTTCCTGTTGTTTTAAAAATAAAGAACATTTTTCTGGTTTATAAAGTTAATTAGTTGTACCCCATGCATAGAAAAAAAATGAGTGAAAAATTAAGCAGCCATGGGAGTGTTCTTTATTTTTGAAACAACGAAAACAGTTACCAAAATACGTATAAACCATAGGAGGTACAACTAATTAACCATCCTTGTATATATGATAAACACAGCCTTCTTTTTGTTGTGCTTCTTGAATCCATTTCCTCCGATTTGCATTCCATTTATCTACGTTTATTTGCTGAAATTATTCCGGTAGTTCACGGGTCATTTTATTACTTCTTCCGGACTATGTCCGGATCTAGTTCGTCCTTACTTGGTTCTTGTGCTGGTTGCACCATTCCTGAATTTGCTACTCGAACGGATCTTTACCGCACGCTAGCTCTGCTAGAGCTCGACTGTTGCTACCACGATTCTTTTGTTGGACAGATCGTTCCTCCAAGTCCGGCTCTCCATCAGCGCTCTTATTATCTGAGTATTGTATGATTTATCCTCCTTCAACAACTAAGTGCATATCGTACCCACGGAAATTCGAACCTCCGACTCAGTCAGCTATAAATGTGTTTGACACGACCCTGTCCACATTTTCGAAGTGTTTGTGCTTCATAGTGTGTGCATTAGGTGAGTGTGATTTTGACGGTCAGCTATAATTTTTAGCTGTTCATCCAAAAATATTTTTGTTGTGATTTGAATAAACTCAAATATGGATGCCCTTATCCATATCCATAAACAATCTTGTTCCATTCTCTCTATATATGTTATCAATGAGAAAAACTAAGTACAGATTTCTGGCTACCAATTTATTCTTTTTTACAACACCGTATCAGCATGGTTGCTCGAAGAGTTCCAGGCCGCCAAGTTAACGACGACACGAGAAAAGTCAAATGCAAATATGCGAATTTATTTATATTGAGTTTCCCCGTTGATCTTCCGAAAAGGTCATATCTAGTATTATTTTTCGGTCTATTTATTTACTATGTTCTCTACAATTTCTTCCATGATTTATTATGAAATTTTTTTTTATAGAGAGATAAGAAATATATTCAAGATTTGTATTGATTTAATAATCTTATGATTTAATAGTCTTCTGCGACTTATTATGGAAACTGCATCTATGGTTAAACTGCATCTTGATTCTTGAATTGAAACCGGTATATAGTTTAGTAACCATCTCATAAATATTCTAGTTTTTGTGCATTATCAACATTATAGTCTGGTAGACTCTTAGTGAATTTTTTCTTGTGATAAGGACTATTCAATAAATATTCATCAAGCTATTTTACGATATATAGAATACATATTTAAATCTTAAAGAAAAGTTTCTGAAAATCAATTAGACGTTTATAAATAAATGATTGGCTTGGTTATTATTGGTAATAAACATGTATCCAAGTATATCTTCTACTGGTTAGATATAGAAGAAAGCTAATGTGTAGGTAGAAACCAATCATAGACAAGGTTCATACGAAGGTGATAAGCAAACTTTCTATTTTCTAATAGGGGCGGCCCTGATCTTTTCTATGCTCAGGACGGAAGTTAAAAAAAATGGCCCTTCTAAAAACTTGAATCGAAAAGCCAAAAAAAGTTATAACAAAGCAACTGAAATATTCGAATGACTATAAGGAAGCGAAAACATCTATTCAATAATTTGAACTACAAAGTTGAGAAGATGAGCATTAAACTTTGTCTCTCGATCCATATCTGATGAGCATTAAGTTTAATTATCTTATTATGAGCATTAAACCTTGACAATACAAAGTAAACAACATATCCAACCTATAGAAAATAATCACCATTATATGAAAACAAAATAACAATCGATCTTATGATAATCCAGTATTTATAGGACAAGATGCACATATGGTACAATGAAGAGTATGATACCAAGTAGAGTATGATACCAAGTGATCTAATTAGAAACACATTGATCCAAAGTGAAGCAAATACCAATACTACTTTTAGAGACAGTGGAAAACTACATGGAATCGTTATATATTCAGGATATTGTTTTATCAAAACTGCATTTTAACCCCAAAAAAACTAAAATCAATACCTTGCATAGTTCAATCATGATTCATGACAGTCGAAGTTGGCAAATAAAGCACTTGTGTTGCCATATGTCCATATCCAAACCATCCAAGCCAGGATTCAGGAACCATTCATTAGAAGAAAATCCTAGATGTTTGACAATATAACAAACACTTGGCGGATATCAAAAATAATAACACAATCATCCTAGTTAGATGGTTGACAGTAACAATATAACAAACACTTGGCGGATATCAAAAATAATAACACAATCATCCTAGTTAGATGGTTGACAGTAACAATATAACAAACACTTGGCGGATATCAAAAATAATAACACAATCATCCTAGTTAGATGGTTGACAGTAACAATATAACAATATAACAAACAGTTGGTAGACATCAAACTAACAAACCAATCATCCTAGTTTGTACAACATAGTGATAGATTATTGATACAAACAAATAATTGAATAAATTAAGCAACAAATACAATAATAGACACAATATAATTATCGAAATATATTACCACTTTTAAGAGAATTTGAAAATTAGTCGTCAATTTTTTTGCCGAATCGACCGACTCCAACTCGCTACTGACAAAACCCAAAACTTTCTCTACAATCTGATTTCCGTGAATTTAAAAAAAAGTAGAATTATAAGCAGAATTGTAGAAGAAAATTGAAACTCAAACTTTGGAGGAGAAAAATATGGAAGATGTTGTGTGAATAATGGATTTAGCAATCCATAAAGAGAGAACTTTAGGGGTTGACATTATCTCTGGTCTTCAAAAAAAATCGAGAAGAGAAGACAAAAATAGAGATTGGAGAAGAATGCTGTGCAGAAACCAAATATTTTTCGGCCATAAAGAGCCGCACAAACCCCAAAAAATATATTAAGTATATAAAAAAAAATTGAGGTCCCTATAGTTTTTGGGCTCCGGGCCATCGCCCAAGCTGCCCTGGCCCAGGGCCGCCCATGTTTCCATAACAGACATGTTTAGGGGTGCACTTCTGAAATTAGGATTAAATTCGACGTCCCTGAAGAAGCCCTTAATATCTTGATTTTTTTTATTGTTTCTTGCATGCTTGAGACACTAATGGTTGCACAAATTTGACAGCCTCTAACTTGAAGTTCACATTGTCATCGAGGTAGTCTGTCTGCTGGATCAATTAAAAAATTATTTATAGTTGATGGTTCAGTGTTTGTTGTAATTTTGTAGATATAACAAATAGAGTCTATATCTATATTATTTTTCAACAATTAAACATGAAAAAATAGCGACCAAGGTGATCTTGATAGCTTGAAGTTGTTTGATGTTTTGTATTCTTTTCTTCTCTATTTTAGTTCGATGCTGCCCTTATGCATGCCATATAATATTATAATATAATAAGAGAAGTTGTAGACATTTTTGTTGTTGTAGACATATTTTCTGAATCCCGAATGTCAAATTTGTGACTATGTTTGTGACCACCAATCACTATCACTTATCAAGTGTTTGAACTTAATTGGCCCTAGATTTGTGCCATATAGGTTACAAGGTTCTCCTTACGCAACCAAATGATATTCATAAAATATTTGTTGATAACCATCAGAGGTAATATAATTGTTGGTTGTGTAAGTTTTTTTTTTTTGATGGGCCATGCAAATACCTCTCTCGTTTAATTGATAATTATGGAAGAAGATTATACATTTTGTTATTGATGATGTTGTTTATTCTCTTGAAGAAAGATTCAATATGTTATATATAATCAGCATTTTCAGAATCCCTATTAGCAGTAACAATTTCTAGGATCGAGAGTGAGGTTTTTCTAAATCAAGATTAAAGTTGTTTAGTCATGCCTAATAACTTTCTGAAAGACAGTTAAGGATTTGACTCTGACTTTTAGGTACTACAGAGAAATGTAGTATAATTTGCCTATGTCATTATGATATTTTTTTCATCTACTAGAAGTCGAGATTATGTTGAAAAAATTATAATTTGTATTGTTATGTGTAAGTTAACTATTTGCTTACTTGAGTTTCGTACCACTCCAAATGGGTTCATGCATAATAGATATTGCGCTGCATGTCCGAAAGAAAATAGTCGTCCATGAACTAAATTTTGTAGGTCGCAGCGGGTTGCTGGCCCTTGAAAGACCAAATGTAAAATATCCAACCTGAATGTTGGTATTTTATAGTTGCATATATTTTGTAACCCCACTTCCGAAATTTTACCTTCAGATTTTTATTATTATTATTCTTTGGAATATTCTTGAACTTATTTTTGACTTTATCTAATTATTTTTCCAAATATTGTTTGAAATACTTTTTGATTAAATTATTCAGAATTTAGTTTTCTTTATTAAGAATATTTGGAAGCCTTGAATATTTCTCATAATGTGTCTTGAGCCAATCCAACTGGGCCAGGTCAATTTGATCATCCACCTGGACCCTTCAAATTTCCATTTGTTTTTCTAAGTTCAGCCCATTAATCTATCATCCTAGCTAACCAAGCTTTTACTACTACAATTTTATTAGCCCATCAGCTGAGCTATGGATACTCGGCCCAGAGTTACTCTCATAACCGTTTATTAATCCATTCAAACACTCTTTCTCTTCAAAATCTAAAATTCCTTTCCCTCTCTTTCTCTTCAATTCCTCCGCCAAGCGAGCCTGGCCGACCTCTGGAGACTTCGAATTCATCACCGTCGTTGCTGCCTAACCGTCCATCCCATCTCCCTCATTCATCTCTAACTGCCACCAACTCAACTTGGGGCCATCATCACTGTCGAAGACCTCCGTTGACGTGGCCGGCAAGAGCCTGGCAGTTCGATCGTAACTGATGACACCTCCAGCGCCTATATAAACACTTCGCCCTCTCCTTCTTCTTCATCAAGCCACCATAGGCGAAGCCCTGCTCAAAATTACAGTCGACCTTCTTCTTTCTCCTCAACTCTTGGCTACGACGACCGGCAACATGGTGCTTTGACATCGCGGCAGTCGCAGTTTGGCAATGGCAGGGCTCAGCAACTGATCGGTGGCACGTCAGGAGATCCAAGCTCTCGTCGACATCTTTGGCGACTTCTTCCTTCGGCCATGGCAGACTGGTGAAAAGTTCGACGTCTTCTCCGTCGCGGCCAGGCCGTCATTTGACCGGATCAGAGCCAGATCTAGCTCGAGCGACACCGAGCTTCCTCTGTTGCTGCTTCGAGAGTCGCCGCCTGTCTTTCCTCCGATCTGCAGCGTACACCATGCCTAGCTCACTATTCTCCGATGATTATTCCTCGCGTGATCGGTGAGTTCATCCGCTGGCTTGATTGATTCTAATGATTGATTGATCTCCTACTTTCGATTCCTTGGCTTCCTTCAGTCAAGAGAACTCATATGATCCCTTCCTGTTTTGTGCACGTAAGGTGCTCGACGTATTTGTTGATCGATACTGTTTTACCTATCTGGACACGTGGGGCGTTCGTATCGGACACTAAGGAGTGTTCTGACTCTGTAGACTGCTCAGGTACTTTTCCTAAATCGATTGAACTAATCTGGGAGCTGGACAATTGGCAGCATCATTTGTTAGAGCTGCTCAAGTACTAACATCATTTGTTAGTGAAGTGCAGGTAACTCACATAATTCAAATATTGAGATTGTTCAGTATTGTATTTTAGTTAAGGGATTGGCCATTAGTCAATTGGGCCTAATTATATGATGTTAGTACTGAAGCTTTAGAAGGCGGTTATTATTATTGTTTCAGTTTTGGTTATTAATGCTTACTAAGTTGAGTTTAGACTTGGTGGGTCGGGTTCATGACGGATTTTGGTGAAGTAGTAGTTTTAATAGAATCTGATAAGTTAATTTGGCTAAGTGAGAGACTATTAGATTATTGGACCAAGCTTTAGGTTTCGTTTGGAAGTTTATGGAACCCTAATAGAAATGTTCCTATTTTAATAGGTGGGACTAAAGGAGCAATTGGACAAATTGGATTTGAGGCAAGTACACTCCTTACTCATGTTTTCTCGATACAATTTAATTGTCTTACTTTCTTATCATTATGTCATGTCTCATATTGCGACACAGTCTTAGCACGTAATCCTGATTAGTATTCCTGATTGAGTCCTTGATAGTGATTCATGTTATTGTTCATAGTCATGATCGTGACTTGATTCATGACTTGATTCGTGACTTGATTTGTGACTTGATTCGTGACTTGACTCTTGACTTATTTATCGTACATGACTTGATTATCATACATTGATCTTGACACTTGACTTGTTATCATATATTAGTCATGACTTGTATATGTTGATCACGATTCATGTCTCAGGGGGAAAGGAGAAATGCCAAGTAGATATGTAGTCATATCCAGTTGCTATCGTATATCGTAAATAGAACACATATATCTCACGTATGTCGTGTCGTACCTATCGTTAATAGCCATCTTCGAATGTGCCGTATTATCCAGCCGACCACATATTGAACACGGTATTTCAAATGCAGATGGTTCATAGTCGTATTTTCCTTGATCATAGTTATTCTTATAGTTGCTCGTGTTGCAGGTTGCATTGCATGACATGGTCTTGGTCATATGATCTGGTTCTTTATTTTCTGCATTTATTTCACTACTTTATTTTGTATCTTGATACATTTGTTTGGAGGGTTGCACTCTGCTCTATTCCTGACTGGATCGTTGATATAGGCCAGGGCTTGAGGACGTGACTTGGATTTGGATGGCGACTCATGGAAGATTCTGGAAGAAGTAGGATTAATTAGTGTAGAATTATTCATGTACCCTTTCATTGTATATTATATTTTGAGGTTTTGGCCCAATTTGTCTCCGGGATGAGATTGATGTACTTGTACCAAAAGATGATAGTGGATGTTGTGACTGTGTTAGCTTGGTTGATTTTATTTTCCGTCTAGTGTCATGATTGAGCATAGATGATATCATATCACTTGAGGATTTTCTAGGACTAGACAGCTGAATACCGCTGTAAACGACATTATAGGCTGGACGCGCACATAATCTATACCTGAATCATGCGGGCACGGGACGTGACACATTTTTATGGCGGCCCATACAGGTCTATCTAATGGTGCTTAGGATTAGATTATCATTGGAAGCCTGCGAGAATAGGAATGTTCAATCATGACTTAGGAAGTATCGATTGTGACTATTGCTTATTCTTTGTGATTATGAGTAGAGCACTATTAGAATCCTATGCATATATTCCTAGTTGCTTCCTAAATATTTTTAAGTGATTTTTTCTAGAACCTCATTATCTTACCTTCTTTTCTCTTTCCAGAATGGCTAGAGGAAAGAGAGCGACTCGGAGACGTATTCTTGACATTTCTAGTTCCATAGGATCTTCTTTATCTCGTGCCGTGACTTCCGAAGGGACGAAGACCCCTACAACATCTTCACCACCTCCGTCTCTTCCAAACCAAGAATCCAATCCAACCACCCATATTCCTGAGGATTTACCTATGAGTGGAGAGCAGATGTTTGAGATTTTCAAAGGAATGATGGAAGCACATAAGATTCAGGTTGAAGCACAGAAGGAACAGATAGCTACTATGAAGGAAGGAATGAAGAATATTCAGTTGGCGACCCTAGCAGCAATAGAGAAAGTAGAAACTCAGGAGATTTCTGCTCCTAAGGAAGGGACTATTTTGGATTTTAAGAAGATGCGACCCCGAGAGTTTTGTGGCACTAAAGGGATATTATATGCTGATGAGTGGTTAAAAGACATAGAGAGGGTTTTGCGATTGGTATGGCTTCCTGATGATTTGAAGATAGAAGCTGTTGGACTAGAACTCCATGACTTAGCTAGAACTTGGTTAGGAATGAAACTCAGCTAGTGTCACGACCCGCACCCTGTTTAGGGGCACGAGCACGTGGGTACGTCCAGCCTACGTCGCAGTATCGGTGGTAGAACGTTGTAAAGGTCATCTAGAATATATAGAATCTAAGACACAATAATATAACCTGTCATCTCCGCACGGAGGAATATAACCACAACTCAATCACATAATTCTAAGAAAGATAAACACGATGATAAAGATAAAGATAAAGATAAAGATAAAGATGAGATAAATAGTCTGAAACAACGCTGAGTCGCAATCACAAGTTCAGAGACCAGGACATAAAACAATATCCTAAAATAAATACTATATGTCTCAAAGTGTCAAACTGGAATGTAATCAAGACAAAATCTAGGTAAACTAGGTCACTACTGGTGGTGCGTCCTCTACGAGCACCGGGTCCACAGGCAGGTCCTGGTCGTAGGCTCCATCTATGCCAAACCCGTAGTAGGTCGGGCAATCTGCATCTAAATCCTCTGAAAAACAATAGGGGTTATCCTGTCAGGATATGAGCAAGTACAAACACCAACAGCAGTTCCATGTGAATTGACAAATACTATAAGAGACAACAAGGGCGGCCCTGATCTTTTCTATGCTCAGGACGAAAGTAAAAAAAAATGGCCCTTCTAAAAACTTGAATCGAAAAGCCAAAAAAAGTTATAACAAAGAAACTGAAATATTCGAATGGCTATAAGGAAGCGAAAACATCTATTCAATAATTTGAACTACAAAGTTGAGAAGATGAGCATTAAACTTTGTCTCTCGATCCATATGTGTTGAGCATTAAGTTTAATTATCTTATTATGAGCATTAAACCTTGACAATGTAAAGTAAACAACATATCCAACCTATAGAAAATAATCACCATTATATGAAAACAGAATAACAATCGATCTTATGATAATCCAGTATTTATAGGACAAGATGCACATATGGTACAATGAAGAGTATGATACCAAGTGATCTAATTAGAAACACATGGATCCAAAGTGAAGCAAATACCTTGAGAAGGAACAGTAAAAAAAATACTACTTTTAGAGACAGTGGAAAACTACATGTAATCGTTATATATTCAGGATATTGTTTTTATCAAAACTGCATTTTAACCACCCAAAAAAACTAAAATCAATACCTTGCATGGTTCAATCATGATTCATGATAGTCAAAGTTGGCAAATAAAGCACTTGTGTTGCCATATGTCTATATCTGAACCATCCAAGCCAGGTTTCAGGAACCATTCATTAGAAGAAAGTCTTAGATGTTTGACAGTAATAATATAACAAACACTTGGCGGATATCAAAATAATAACACAATCATCCTAGTTAGATGGTTGACAGTAACAATATAACAAACAGTTGGTAGACATCAAACTAACAAACCAATCATCCTAGTTTGTACAACATAGTGATAGATTATTGATACAAACAAATAATTGAATAAATTAAGCAACAAATACAAAAATAGACACAATATAATTATCGAAATATATTACCTCTTTCAAGAGAATTTGAAAATTAGTCGTCAATTTTTTTTGCCGAATCGACCGACTCCAACTCGCTACTGACAAAACCCAAAACTTTCTCTACAATCTGATTTCCGTGAATTTAAAAAAAGTAGAATTATACGCAAAATTGTAGAAGAAAATTGAAACTCAAACGTTGGAGGAGAAAAATATAGAAGATGTTGTGTGAATAATGGATGTAGCAATCAATAAAGAGAGAACTTTAGGGGTTGACGTTATCTCTGGTCTTCAAAAAAAAATTCGAGAAGAGATGACAAAAATAGAGATTGGAGAAGAAGAGGAAGAGTCCCGCTTCACTTTTCCCTAATCCTCTAAAAATGTTGTGCAGAAACCAAATATTTTTCGACCAGAAAGAGCCGCACAAACCCCAAAAAAATATTAAGTATATAAAAAAAAATTGAGACCCCTATAGTTTTTGGGCCCTGGGCCATCGCCCAGGCTGCCCTGGCCTGGGGCCGCCCATGGGAGACAATCATAATGAAATACAAGATGAAATGTCAAGACTGAAAGTAAAACAGTACAAGAGAACTGGATATCATGTCATGTGTGAGATATAAGATAAAACTGGAGTATAAACAATGGAAAGTAATTTGAGGTATGATGTAAACATAAAAATAAAGTGTCATGAGATATTAGAGCGTTATGTGATAGGCTTGGGTCAAGATTAGGCTGTTTCATTTGACCGGCTATACACATGTAGTATAATAGTATAGGGATCAGGCCGGCCAAAAATGGAAAGCTATGCACAAGTAGTATAAGGTAAGGCTACACCCTACGTGTGGTGAGGGTGGAGCTATGCACAAGTAATAAACAAGTAGCGGTAATGATCACATAACCTCTAATAACTTCCCCATCTCCGAGTAGTATAATGAATCCAGACATGACAAATTATGACACAAAATTCGAAGAGCAGGGGGCCAGCCCACTCCCAAATCGGTGTCTATACAAGTACAGAAAATAATATCGAATAATGTACTCATATACCAGGTAAACCGGAAATGACATCTCATGATGAGATTCAATGTATACTAGTTCGTGTATCCTCGTGTCGAGAATCAAGTATAATACTACAACTGAATCGGATATAGTAGATTGTTTGCCATTAAAATCTTTTTATTGCAAATTTTAATACAAACAGAACAGTGTTACAATGTAGGACTTAGACGTAGTCCTAGGAAAACACTTTTGTTTATCTGGGTCCCTTGTGCCGATGGAGCGAGTGGTAATGCGTTAACTCCGTTGACGATCTGACGACGGTTATCGGTTCTCTGAATGTCTGAGTTGCTCTGGGTGCTGGAGCTCACGGAGAAGAAGAAGACGTTGAGTGTCTATATCTGCCTCTCTGTGTGTGTGTTCGTAGGTTCGTGCCCTTGTCAGAAGGAAATGATCCCTCTATTTATAGTCTGCACGCTGGCTGCTCATGTGCGTATATGTAGGATGCGCCAGTTTGTGGGGATGCCACGTAGTGATTGCTGATGGAGGCCCATGGACGGCGCGCTCGGATTAAGGAGTTGAACTCTTCTCGTTGCATTTGTGGGTTACGACAGAGCTGACACGTAGCAATGGAGAAGATCTTTCGGTTGCTGAGATCTTGGGTGATTAGCACCCCTTCATCGGCTGAACTGAGTCAAAAGACACGTGGCGCGTATCCGTAGCTCAAAGATCTCGGATTTGGTGGAGAGTAATCTGATAGGATGCGCCTGGGATTGGAGGCATGAGGAGACTTTAGCTTGTAACCTTTAGGAGTCACGAACCAGTCTGGGCGCACGGCTTTTGAGGCGCATGCGAGGCTTCAGTAGTGACTTTGACTTCTGTCTTTAGGGATCAGAGAAAAGTCTGAGACGCATGGCTTTTGAGGCGCATGCAAAGATTTGGGCGCATGGCTACGGAGGCGCATGCGAAATGGTTGGGCGGCCACGTGGCTTGTAACCGCCGGAGGGAAGTAATGATGATGCCGACGTCAGTGACGCTTAGTCTTCTGAAAAAGCTGTCAATCGTTCAGTCCTCGGGGACTGGTCGCTGTCGTGTCAGACTTCAGCATTTAATGTTCTTTGACCGGTGATGGGCTGTTGAGTGGGCGCATCGATCTACGTTCCACTAGGCGCATGGGGATGCATGGGGCGCATCCTTACAAGGCGCTTGGTGCTGGTGGGCGCGTCAGTATGATATGCGGTCTGACCGACGCATCCGTTTGTATGACACGTCTTTATTGGCCCGACTGTTACGTTCTTCAAGTGCTTTAAATAGCCGTTTTGACTTGGCTGAATCTGAAGCGTCAGGTTCATCACCATTAATGCAAATTTATTGCACGAGATTCGGAGAGCCCGCCACTTGGCGCATGGGTTTGATTTGCCCGGCCTATAAATAGTGGCAAGGAGAGAGTTTGCTTCTCGTTCTCTCATGTCCTCCCGAAATGAACTTGTTTGCTCGAGCACATTCTGTTGACGAGATGTTCCCGAGGGTGAAGATGCGACGTATTGTTTTCATTTATGCACTTGAAGGTGACTGTTACATCCAAAAGTCGGAGTCGAGGGCTTCTGAGGCAGACGAAAGGTGCCTGTTGCATCCAAAGATCGGGATGCTCGAGCCTCGTCTCCGTTATGATGGAAGAGCCGCAGATCAGAATTGCAGTGCTCCGATCATCTTCCTTGGGCTTTGGGAGAGCTCCTCCTCCTGCTAGAGTGGGTGTTGCCCATTCTGGTTGTGTTGAAAGCCTCCTTTTGTCGCGGGTCAATTGCGGTGCTCTCCTCTTCCTTTGGGCTTTAGAGAGCTCTTCCTCCAGCTAGGGGGTTGATTGCCCACCCTCGTTCTGCTCAATAAATGCTTCATTAGTCGAAGCATTTGATCGGGTCGAGGTAAGGCGCATATGCTGAGACTTCATGATGCACATAACTGAGGCTCTTGAAGTGATACGCCTGACTGAGACGCCGAAGAGATACGCCTAACTGAGACGCTGAAGGGCGGCACATAACTGAGCTGCTGAAGGGATGCACCTGGCTGAGACGCCGAAGTGATGCGCCAAACTGAGACGCTGAAGTGATGCGCCAAGCTGAGACGCCGAAGAGATGTACCTGTTTGAGAGCGCATGGTGGTTGCTGCGCCAGGCTGTAGACTTAGGGTCTTTTCTTTTTGTAGAAGTTCTCCTTTGTACAGCCTTTTTTAGACATGTAATAGACTTTTATATGGAATAAAAATCTTGTTTTAATGTCTAAGCTTTTGCCGTTTGCTGTGCCAAGTACTTCATCTGAGCTTCCTGGCGCATGTAGTGTTAGACGCATAGGATTTCTGGGGTCCAGTTCTGTTCAGGCGAAAGGTTACAACCCCGGTCCTTGTTTGGTTTAAGGGTTGTAACCTGGCTCTCGGAGCAGTTTCGTGTCCTCTCTTCGTTTATTGTCTTATTGCACCCCCATGCCATGCTCGTCATGTTTTACTTTACTTTAACAGTATGATTAATTATTTATGCTTGTCTCAGCAATAAAGATCAGGGGTCCAGTTCTGTTCAAGCGAAAGGTTACAACCACGGTCCTTGTTTGGTTTAAGGATTGTAACCTGGCTTCCGGAGCAGTTCTGTGTCCTCTCTTCGTTTATTGTCTTTACTGTACCAATAGATTTGAGACGGGTTTCTATTCAGGTGAAGGGTTACAACCCCGGTCCTTGTTTGGTTTAAGGGTTGTGATCTGGCTACTTGAATGGTTTCCTCGTACTCAGTGTACTGTTGTTATCTCTATTATTATCAGTTCTTTATTTATTATCTTTAATATTCTATTGTGATATGCTGGTTTTAGTTCCTAAGTGAAGCCTCCTTTGTGGCACTTGTTCTTTCTGGGGTCTGACCCAGCTGGTTTTGTATGGCCAGATATCGGAGCAGCTCTAGAGGATCCACCTGTCTTCCAGCCAGATGGTGACCACCAGGCGTAATCCTGCCAACGAGTGGGTTTCTTTTTGTTCTCCCACTTTATTGTAAAATTATTCTTTTGAGGCGGTTAGCCGACGGGCACTTGTTAGCTCGATTGTACCTTTATTTACTGTCTGCCTATGGGCTGTAACATTATTGACAGATCCTAGGGTTGATCATGTATGACTAAACTCTTGCTAGTCCTAACATTTTGTAACGACTAGCTTCATGATCAGCTAAATATGTAATGTTTGGGATGCCTTACTATTGTATATTTGGTGGTCTTACATCTTGTAATATTTACTTACTTGCTTGTGATTGAGACAATAGGCTTGTTTTTGACCATAGGAGACTGATGGCTTGTAGTTAAACCCTCATGTATCTAGACAGCCGTGACCGTATAGCGAGGTGGATTACACTTCAATATGCGTAGCTGGCTATGTCTGCCCCCGCTCTCCAGTATTCTGGTTCTGGGGCGTGACACCATACTTGGGCCAAGTTCAAGCTTCTCTTCAAGGAGAAGTTCTTCTCTCCTACAGACAAAATTGACCTGGTGAGGCAATTTCAGGATCTGCAGCAAGGCAGTTTGTCTGTGGAGAAGTACACCGTAGAGTTTGGTCGTCTGAGCCAATATACGGAGTACATGGTTCGTGACCCGGAGATCAGGGTGAGACGTTTCAGAGAGGGGTTGATCTGGGATATCAAGATCCTTATCCCCTCTTTTTATGAGACTTATACCCAGATCTATGCGGAGGCCCGCAAGGTAGAGCGGGAGTGGGGCTTGAAGCCCAAGAGGGATTGCGATCTTTTCTCGGGGGCTACTAGCATCACGGGGACTGCTAAATGCCCTCAGCTTCAGCATCGTTCTTTCCAGCATCACCAGCCGCAGGTTTAGGCTAGAGTCCCGGTTCAGTAGGTGCAGCACACTCAGCAGAGACAGGTGCAGGGTGGAGCTTCTTGCAACTTCTGTAAGAAGTCTAGTCACGCCTGGAAGGTCTGCCGGAAGAGGCTGGGAGTATGTCTCTTTTACGGTAGCGCAGGCCATCAGTTGAGAGAGTGTCCAGTGAACCCTCGTGTTACTGGTACAGCTCAGAGGGCGCCAGCGAGAATACCTGCAGCGCAGTCGAGGGGTCCACTTTCGACCCAGCAGCAGTGGTTTGCTCAGCACCACTAGCAGCGGGGTGTCCAGGGCAGGGCTTTTGCTCTTACAATCGAAGAGATCGAGCCAGTTGCAGATGTTATGGCAGGTTCGGTTCTTCTTGATTCTTTTTCTGCTTTAGCATTGTTTGATTCAGATGCTACACACAGTTTTGTGTCAGTTTCTTTTGTACTTAGACACAATATTATTGCTGAGTATCTGGGTAGGACTTGCAAGATTATGACCGGGGGAGGTATTATCCTGGTTAATAATATTTGCAAGAAGCGGAGAGTTACTCTGGGAGGCCGGGACCTGAGTGCGTGCTTGCTCGTAATGCCACTTTCGAGTTACGATGAGGTACTCGGTATGGATTGGTTGAGCAGGCACCATGCTAGTATAGATTGTAGAGCAGGCAGAGTATTGTTTAGTCCGCCAGGAGAGCCAGAGTTTCAGTTTGTCAGAGGAGCAGCGGAGCCGAAAGATGGATTCTGTGGAGCCTTGTTGGCAGGGCAGGAGTTGTCGCATCCATTCATTGCAGAGTTCTTGGATGTCTTCCTCGAGGAATTGTCGGGGATGCTACCTGACAGAGATGTTGAGTTCTCGATAGACTTGATGCCGGATGCTGAGCCTATTTCTCAGCATGTCTATCGAGTCAACAACAGCGAGTTGGCGGAGCTGAAGAAGCAAGTCGATGAGCTACAGGACAAGGGCTTTATCAGATCCAGTTCTTCACCTTGGGGCGCGCCAGTCCTGTTTATCCCGAAGAAGGACGGTACGATACGGATGTGTATCGACTACCGAGCGCTCAACAACCTCACTATCAAGAACATGTATCCTTTGCCCAGGATTGATGACTTGTTTGATCAGTTGAGCGGCGCGAGGGTGTTCTCGAAGATATACTTGCGATTTGGGTACCATCAGCTGAAGGTGAAGCGGGATGACATTTCGAAGACTGCTTTTCATACCCGTTATGGCCAATATGAGTTTACCGTCATGCCGTTTGGGTTGACTAATGCCCCAGCGGTGTTCATGAACTTGATGAATAAGGTATTCCATTCGTACCTTGACAAGTTCGTGGTGGTCTTCATTGATGACATTCTTATCTATTCGAAGATGCCTGAGGAGCACGAGGAGCATCTACGGGTTGTGCTGGAGACTCTGATGAGAGAGCAGCTGTATGGAAAGCTGTCGAAGTACGAGTTCTTCTTGGACCGAGTGGAGTTCCTGGGCCATATTGTATCCGATGATGGGATTTCAGTAGATCAGAAGAAGATTACAGCGGTGGAGTCTTGATCGACACCCAGTTCAGTTGCTGAGATTCGGAGCTTTCTGGGTTTGGCATGATACTATCGGAAGTTCGTGTAGGACTTCTCTCGAATAGCAGAGCCGATGACTAGACTCACCAGGAAGGACGTGGAGTTCGTCTGGACTGATGAGTGTCAGGCTGCTTTCGAGGAGCTGAAGAAGAGGTTGACGTCAGCTCCTATTTTGACATTGTCATCTGGGTCCGGAGGATTCACGATCTACAATGATGTTTCGGAGAAGGATCTGGGTTACGTTCTTCAGCAGCATGGGAAGGTAATTGCTTATACATCTAGGCAGTTACGGCCACTTGAGAAGAACTACCCGACTCATGATTTGGAGTTGGTAGCAGTCATATTTGCCTTGAAGCTGTGGAAACACTATTTATACGGAGAGCGTATGGAGATTTTTACTGACCACAAGAGCTTGAAGTACATGTTTACCCAGAAGGAGTTGAACATGAGGCAGAGGCGATGGTTAGAGTGCTGAAGGATTTTGATATATCCTTATAGTACCATCCGGAGAAGGCCAACGTGGTTGCGGATGCTTTGAGCAGGTATCCCGTGGCCATGTGTTTGATGATGGATCATCACCTTCTGGCAGATCTGGAGAGCTTGGGCATTGAGGTGATAGTTCCTGGGTTTGAGGAGCAGATGTGGAGTCTTCAGGTACAGTCAGAGCTGATGGACAGAGTCAGAGCAGCTCAGTTTGAGGATGAGGCTCTGAGGGTCATCAGGGAGCAGGTCCAGGCAGGACTGTTGGATGAGTTCTCTAT
>JANAVB010008796.1:1222729-1292729 GCA_029216955.1 Iris pallida
AAGCCCCCTTGTAGTTCTTGTGCAGTATATGGATACCGATTCTCGAGGAGACTTGCTCCCTTCTCGCAGAATCCCGTGTCGTAACGTGTCTTGCTTGGATCTACTCTACCAGTCGGAGGCGGGGAGTATTAGTGTAGATATGTGATCAATGCCTATTATGCATCCATTGTGCATTGATTGATTGTGAGTGTTGATCATACACCCCACGTATGATTAGCCAGGCCTGTTACTATTGTGCAAGTTCCCATGTCGGCCACATATTGTAGCTAGTACTCACACACCTAGATAGATGATTCTTGATTCTTGTACATGCCATGATCAGTTTTTCTTACCTTGTTCTAGCTCTAGATATACAACTTACCATGCCATGATACTCATATGTACATCCCATGATTTCTTGTTTATACTCTCTATTTACAGTTTTATAGCTTTTGTCATATTTGTGAAATGTTGTTAGTTGATTGTGCTCGTTCCATCCTGACTGGATATATTGACAAAATATTACAGATAACGGTGAGGAGGATTGCAGTACCTACTACGGTCCGGTTAACGTAGTGGGCTTAGACTTGGAGACCTTGGTTCAGCAGGGCTTAGCTCCGCCCGACGAGCCTCTAGCTTAGTTTAGTTAGAATAGATTTTTGGACTGGACCTTGTCTCCAGCTTGCTACTTATGTTTATGATATTATATTTTGGGATTGTATAACCATATTATTTTGTGACTCTCTTTCTCGTTGTTGAGCTAGATATTGCACTTGTGGTTTATATCTATCTAGTTTTCGTGCCATGATTCTTTCTTCTAGTTTGTGATTGAGTTTATCAGTATTTCATATTATATCCTCCGTGCGGAGATGACAGGTTATTATATACTGTTTGTTAGCAAGCAGACCTACAACGTTCTACGCCGTTTTTACGGAGTAGGCTGGGCGTTGTTACGCACTTGTGCCCCTATTTAGGGTGCGGGTCGTGACAATAAGCTAGCAAGGACTATAACTATAGTATCCAATATAGGAGCATCCAGCATGGGAACTATTGTACCAGCTTAATGGCTATATGAGTAGCAGGTAAGGTAGTGTGGCAACAGGTTCACTGGATGTCATATATATATATATACACAATACTGAGGTTATATCCTGTGGTTATTATACACATTACTGAGGTCGTGACAATGTGTCCAGCCTTAGAGGCCAAGAGTGCCAGTTGCATATGAGTATACAACAAACAGTTAGATGCAATTAGAAAGGCCAAGAAGGAAGGGTAGACAAACAAAACAGTTAGGAATACAAGAGTAAATAGTAAGTTTAAAATAGCTTTATTTTAGATATACCATGTATTGATTCAGGTTTGATTCACAATATAGGTACAGTAGAATTTGGCTCAACACCTGACTCTTGTCCACATCTCAGGACTACAGGCAAGTACACTTTTCGATCTGCTTCCAATTCTGATGGTTTTGGCTCAGTATATATTATACATATGTTCCTTTGCTTGATGACACGATGGACACACGAGTTAGTATCATGAACCCCATTTATTATACTCTTGTTTTAGCTTCTTTCGTAGTTCATGACTTGTTTGGGTTCATGAGTACTGGTCGGGAGGGGAAAATATCTTAGTAGACGTGTGAACTTCCTATTCTATCTCCCGTGTCTTTCATGGAGAATAGCAGCTGCACACGACACTTGCAGGGTACCGAATTTACCCCCTAGCCGTTCACATGTCGAAACAGATATTTCAACACACTTAGATAGCTGTCTTTTGTTTATTCCTTACATTTTGCCACTTATCATGTCACTATGCTTTTACATTCTTTTCAGTTGACATATCATATTCTATGATTCATACTTTTATTCTAGATATACCATGTCATCATCTCACTTTTTTGGTTCTTTTACATATGTTATATTCATGTACTGTCAACTCTATTATGTTGCGGATAGTTTTTCAGCTTGTGTGCTTGTTCCATTCCTGACTGAAAAACCAATATTTTAGGTGATGAGTTAGAGGATTTTTGTACCACATATTATGAGCACACTGCAGATCCAGACTTTGGCGCACAGGACGAGCTGGAGGCTGCTTATGCGGAGTTGCCTGCTACAGATAGCTTTTAGTAGATTTGCTTAGTATTTTCACAGATTGTTTTAGCCGAGATTTTTAGATGTTTTTCCTATTTTGAGACTCATGAGTTGATTAGTGGATGTTCTTTAGTACATTGCTTTTTTTGGAGATTATGACATTTGGTACATTTTGATCGATATTAGAGTTTGTCATTATCTATCTCTCCAAACTATTTATAGAATTCATCTTGTTTGGCCTATCTATGATTTGGTTTACATTGTGCAAATGAATATAAACTGTGTGGTTGTATTTGTCAATGTGGAGATGACTAGACAGCATACTACCGCCGACTCTGCGGCATAGGTTGGACGTACCCACGGCTCACGCCCAAATATTGGGTGCGGGTCGTGACACGTTTTTATGGTGGCCCATGTAGGTCCGTTTTCGCAAAAACAGCAAAACTCGTGGTGGTACTCAACTTAGATGTACTACTGCGGGCCTGCGAATAAGACTAGAATTAAGGACCATCTCCACATGTTTAAAACCGTTATTGAAATTCCACAATTGATCTTAATTATTCCTTTGATATACATCCTGTTTGAATCTTCATACCCACTAACGATTTTACTTTTGTGGAAGTCAGATGGATTCTCAAGGCAGGAACACCGCTCACTTGAACAGCCCAGCAAACGTTGGCGGGTCTTCCGTGAATGGAACCCCACCGACTCACGGAGACCACTTCACCTACCTAGGCGAGACGCCCCAGCCGCAGACTTCAAGATTTCGCCGTGATGACATTCCACCACCTCTCCAGTTCCCTCCGTCGACTCCGCCACCAGCACAGTTTCCTCCACCAGCACCCTTCCAGCAGCCTGCACCCTTCCAGCAGTCCGCACCCTTCCAGCATCCAGCACCTGTCACGCCCCGATTCCTTCGAATCGATAGTCGTCCCCCGGGCGTGATGCCGTGCGAACCTAAGTTGCGTTCGCACAAGGCATATTTATAAGGTTATCCGAAACACAACATCAAATTAGAGTACGCAGAGAAATTGAATAACACATTTTGAAATGGAAGTAGACTTTTCATTGATAATATGAACTTTACATAGACTTCTTTTTACAATCATTGCCGCGCGGGCTACAACATGACTTCGACTTACAAAAATGAACGCCGATGAGATAGTCGTTCCATACATTACACCCTTTTTATACAAGCAAAAACCAATACATATTTCCACCTGCTATGGCGGGAAGTCGAGTCGTCATTTTTCTTTGGACTGATGTGCGGTCTTCTTCAAAAGGAAATCTAGAAAACAAGCCTTCACACGGACGAGGCTTCAAAAGAGTTCACGCCGCCTTGAGCTTTAGTTGGCACGCCCTTCGTAGTTCGGGGTACCTGCGTGGAGAGCGAGGATCAGTACATTACACTTTGTACTGGTGCGTGGCTATTTAAATTCCAAGCTCTCATTTGGTTGAAGAGTTTATATGACATTAGAGTATGAATGTTTCTAGCCATCCTAATGAATTTCCAAACAAGTAATGACAAGCATAGTGAACTTTACGTTGAAACTTACCTCGGCGGACCGCGTCGCGCCTTATGAAACTTACCATGTTCTTTCCTTTCAATTGTTATCTTTTGCATATTAAGTGCTATACTTCGTGTGTTGGTCACTGGCTCCCAGAGCCATTGTGGACTCCTTTTTGCTTTGATTAGACGAGGCCCTTTCAGCGCGAGTAGCGAGCCCCGCTGCAAGTCCTCGCCTAACGTTGTGCCCAGCACAGCTTTTGTATTTGTTTCCTTTCTTGGCCGCAACGGTCCCGTGGCCCCGGGTTGCCGTTCGAGAAAACTCTACCTTGTCGACAAGTTGTCCAATGACCGTGCGAAGACCATTTTTTTTCTTCTTTTTAGTTATTAAGACATAGCCTACCATTCTTTTTGAAAACTCATTTCATTTTCCCGTGTTCGTGCCTTTCGTGCCTTTTGTGCCTTTCGTGCCTTTGCATTTATCTTTTTATTCGTATCAACACTACCGATTTTGCTTAAGAAGGGGGTCGAGAAGAGAAGGGTCAGCCACTCACTTGAGTTTACCTTGGCGAGCGAACTTGTTGGTCGCGCTAGACGTCGCCTACGCGATTACCTGAAATCGCACAAGCAACCGATTAGAACACTGCATTATTCAAAGAGTTCGATAGGAAATGCGAGTTCGAAATGCAAGCCATAAAAACCATCGAAAACATCCACGAAACGCATTCAGAAAACAAAGCCAAAACCAATGCAAGCGGCGTGAAAAGCAGAGCAACGGGAGGTCTCTCCCGACTCAGCCGCAGAGTCAATCCTCGAGGCGCAACCCGCTGAATATGGGACTTGGTTCCGAAGAAGACATTCCATAACAAGGAATGGATCTTAATTCAACCGTTCCCGTTCGATCGACTCGGTCGATCCCGACCTATCGGTCCCGGCCGAATCGATAGCGACAGTGTTCCTTTCTCGCGCACCCCGTGGACAGAGTACGGGGCACGATGTAGGGACGGGGCACTACACCATAACCAACTAAGAAAAAGTTTCGTCCTCGAAACTTAAGAATAGAACCTACCTCTATGAAAATAATGAAGGAAACTTTTCCCTCATCTCTGACTCGAGTTCCCATGTCGACTCCTCTGCCGCATGGTTCCTCCAGAGTACGCGGACGAGAGGGATCGCTCGATTTCGAAGTAACTTATCCTTGCATTCTAAAATTTGAACTGGCGCTTCGACGTAGGATAAGTCAGACTTCAGCTCTAGCTGACCAAAATCCACCACGTGGCTAGGGTCGTGCACGTACTTCCGCAGTTGGGAGACGTGGAAGACATTGTGTACACCTTCAAGCGCCGGTGGTAGGGCAATCTTATAGGCTACGGGGGCGACCCGCTCGAGTATTTCGAACGGCCCAACGAATCTCGGACTCAGCTTCCCCTTCACGTCGAACCGAGTAACTCCACGCATGGGCGACACCTTCAGGAATACGTGATCGTCTACACAGAACTCAAGCGATCTTCGATGGGTGTCGGCATAGCTCTTCTGCCGACTCTGTGCAATCTTTAGTCTTTCCCGAATTAGCTTGACCTTCTGCACCGTCTGTTCTACCAGCTCCGGGCCGAGTATCTGCCGTTCCCCGACTTCATCCCAGCAAATGGGCGATCTGTACTTCCGACCGTACAAGGCTTCATACGGCGCCATTTGGATGCTGGACTGGTAGCTATTGTTATATGCAAATTCCGCCAACGGTAAGTGGACGTCCCAGCTTGATTTGAAGTCGATTGCGCAGAGCCGTAGCATGTCTTCGAGAATCTGATTAACGCGCTCCGTTTGGCCGTCGGTCTGTGGATGGTAAGCTGAACTGAACTGCAACTTGGTACCCAGCGCCGACTGAAGGCTACTCCAGAATCGCGACATGAACCGTGAATCCCGATCAGAGACGATGGATACTGGAACTCCGTGCAGCCGTACGATCTCGTCAAGATAAATCTGCGCCAGCCGATCAACGCTCCAAGTAACTTTAATGGCAATGAAGTGCGCCGACTTGGTTAATCGATCGACGATGACCCAGATGGCGTCGCTCCCCCGTGGTGTCTTCGGCAGGCCAACAATAAAGTCCATCGTGACATGATCCCATTTCCACTCTGGAATGGCAAGGTTCTGCATCTCCCCGCCCGGTCGCTGATGCTCAGCTTTCACCTGCTGACAGGCCATGCATTGTGACACGAAGAGCGCCACATCTCTCTTCATCCCGTGCCACCAGAAAGTCGTGCGGAGGTCCTTGTACATCTTGGTACTGCCTGGATGCAAGGTATATTTCGCGTGATGCGCCTCCGACATAATCTCCTTTCGTAGTTCAGAATCATCCGGAACACATAGTCGGCCATTCAATCGCAGCGCGCCGGTCTTGTCTTCCGCAAAGTCGGTCACACTACCTGTTGAAATTTGCTCGTGCATTTTCTTCAGGTACGGATCATCCTTCTGAGCGGCCATGATCTTTTCCAGCAAACTCGGCTCTAACTGCAGCTGCGCCAACCGTATATCCCTGAATCGAACCCGGAGATCGATGCCCATTTCTTCGAGATCTTGTAGTAGTCTGCGGTCGATGGATAGCGAGGCAAGATATTTCCGACTCAGAGCGTCCGCCACCACATTTCCCTTGCCCGGAGTGTAGTCGATCATCAAGTCATAGTCCTTGATTAGTTCGAGCCAGCGCCGCTGTCGTAAGTTCAGTTCCTTCTGGGTGAAGAGATACTTGAGGCTCTTGTGGTCGGTATAGATCGCGCACGCCACGCCATATAGATAGTGACGCCACAATTTCAACGCAAACACAATCGCCGCTAACTCCAAGTCGTGCGTAGGATAGTTCTTCTCGTGCGGCTTCAACTGTCTGGAGGCGAATGATATCACCTTGTTCCGCTGCATGAGCACACATCCCAAGCCCTGGCCTGAAGCATCGCTGAATATCTGAAAACCCTCTGGCCCATCCGGAAGTGCGAGTATGGGTGCCGAAATCAGCCGCTGTTTTAGCTCCTGGAATGAAGCTTCACAGTCATCCGACCACTCATACACGACTCCCTTTTGAGTGAGGCGAGTCAGTGGCGATGCAATCTTCACGAAGTCTTTCACGAAGCGTCGATAGTATCCCGCCAAACCAAGAAAGCTTCTAATCTCGCTAGCAGACGCAGGCCTCTTCCAATCAGCAACGGCTTCCACTTTCTTCGGGTCGACTGCAATGCCTTCGGACGAAATGATGTGACCAAGGAAGGATACGCTGCTGAGCCAAAATTCGCACTTACTCCGCTTCGCAAATAGCTGGTTCTCTCGAAGTGTCTGGAGCACGGTCCGCAGATGTTCTGCATGCTGCGCCCTGTCTTTCGAGTAGACGAGAATGTCGTCAATAAAGACTACCACAAATTTATCAAGGAAGGGTCGAAACACCCGATTCATTAGGTCCATGAAGGCGGCAGGGGCGTTCGTCAGGCCGAATGGCATCACCAGGAACTCGTAGTGGCCGTACCGAGTGCGAAAGGCTGACTTTTGCACGTCGTCCGACTTGATCTTGAGTTGATGATAGCCCGAGCGGAGATCAATCTTCAAAAATACCGGGGTGCCTTGCAGTTGATCGAATAAGTCGTCTATGCGGGGCAAAGGATACTTGTTCCGGATGGTGGCCTTGTTCAGCTCTCGGTAATCGACGTACAAACGCATGGACCCATCCTTTTTCTTCACGAACAACACGGGCGCTCCCCACGGTGAAACACTAGGCCGAATAAATCCCCTGTCGAGTAATTCTTGTAACTGGGTCTTGAGCTCCTTCAGCTCGGCGGGGGCCATTCTGTACGGGGCCTTTGAAATCGGTCGAGTATCGGGGAATGTATCGATGCTGAACTCGATCTCTCGGTCGGGAGGCATGCCGGGTAGCTCGTCCGGGAACACATCGGGGAATTCTGCCACAACGTCGGTCTGACCTACGTTTGCACCCTCCTGTCGCATGTCTCGGACGGATGCCAAGTAGCCTTCGCACCCAGAATGCAGCATCCTCCGAGCAGAGATTGCCGAGATCAACATGCAGGTCGACGACGCCTCACCACACGAAAAGCAGAATTCAGGCACTCCTGGTATGCGGAAAGTGACCGTCTTCCTGGCACAGTCTATGGTTGCGTTGCACGGCCCGAGCCAATCCATCCCCAGAATGATATCGAAGTCATTCATGTCTAGGACCATTACGTCCAGACCGATCTTTTGACCGCCGATACAGATAATCCCGTCGATGCAGGCTGAATTAGTGAGTATTGGTGTGCCCGAAGGTGTGCTCACGCTAAGGTCGAGGTCTAATGATACTAACGAAAATTTGTGCTCGGCGACAAAGTCCGCCGCTATAAAACTATACGAAGCACCTGAATCAAATAGTACGCGAGCAGGCACATTATTAAAACTAAGTATACCTGTCACGACCGTGTCTGAGGCAAGCGCTTTATCTCGAGTCAAGGCGTAGACGCGTCCTTGTGCATTCGGACACCTGTCTTGATGGTTTGGTTGGGCAGGCGGAGTAGGTCGAGGCGCCTGCACTCGATTCTCCTGACAGTTTTGTTGGGGAGGGCCATTGCGATTCGGTCGAGGATTCTGGCAGTCTCGGGCATAGTGACCCCTCCGCCCACAAGCATAGCACTCTGCCTTGGCAAAGCAGTGGTCTTCGGTATGCCCAAGCTGATGGCAATTCCTGCATCGCGGTAACGGGTTCTTGCCTTGGTAGCCGCCAGTGTGTGGACGCTTTGACGCGTGATTGTTGCCTCCCGTATAGCTAGGACGTTTGTGATTGGAGTGGCGCACAACGTCTTCAGCACCGGAAGGAAGCAGGCTCTCAAGACGGAGAGCGTGATTCAGAGCCTCGCCCGTGGTCTTGTACTCCGGGACGCCGACATGTGCACCAATAGATTGTCGCAGTCCCACTTCGAACCGTCGCACGCGGCACTCTTCAGTAGGCAGAAACGCACCAGCGAACTTGGACAATTTGTTGAACTCTGCGGCGTACTGTTGCACCGTCCTGCTCCCCTGCTTCAATGACATGAATTTATTTCTTTTGCTTGGCGAACGGCGGACGGAAGGTACTCGAGTTCGAAAGCCTTGCGGAACGTGGCCCAAGAGATTGGCGCGGTACTGTTGTCCGGTCGAATCGCTCGCTTGCGCACGGCCCACCAGTCGTGCGCGTTCAACCGTAGTTGAAGTTGTGCGCAGGCAACTTGCTTTGATTCTTCGATGCCGAGGAGCTCGAAGTGGTCTTCTAGTTCTTCCAGCCAGTCGATCGCAATGGAAGGACCCTCGGTGCCGCTGAAAGAGGTGCGACACGCCTTCTTGAATTCTGACACTTCGAAGTTGTACTTCTTTGGTGCCGCTGGTTGAAGCTCGGGCTCCGCCGTGTCGACTTCAATGGGTGGAATCGTCGGCACGGTGGTAGTAGGTACGGTGACGGTAGGTGCCGTCGCAGAATTTCCGTTGGCCACAAACGTCTGGACGATCTGCTGCAGGGTATCCATCTGCTTTTGTTGAAGTTTGATGTGCGCATCGAAGCGAGCTTCGAACTGGGCCTGTCGTTCCTCTACTCATTGATGTCGGTTCTCGGACTGGTTCCGCTGCGCCTCCATCATGCGCAGCATCCTTTCGATGGTATCGTTAGAAGGTCCGGCCTGCGGACGATGCGAGCTACTAGAGCCGCTGGAAGCGCTCTGTTCTTGCTCGGCCGTGGGTTCCGCCACTTCTGCGATACGAAGGCAACGCATCAGTCTCAAATTATTACGGACTCATTGTATGGAACAACTTATCTCATCGTTGCGTGGTCAATGGTTTGAAACTCTAGACGCGAGGCCAAAGGATGTAAAGCCGTGCTCTAATACCATTATGTCACGCCCCGATTCCGTCGAATCGATAGTCGTCCCCCGGGCGTGATGCCGTGCGAACCTAAGTTGCGTTCGCACAAGGCATATTTATAAGGTTATCCGAAACACAACATCAAATTAGAGTACGCAGAGAAATTGAATAACACATTTTGAAATGGAAGTAGACTTTTCATTGATAATATGAACTTTACATAGACTTCTTTTTACAATCATTGCCGCGCGGGCTACAACATGACTTCGACTTACAAAAATGAACGCCGATGAGATAGTCGTTCCATACATTACACCCTTTTTATACAAGCAAAAACCAATACATATTTCCACCTGCTATGGCGGGAAGTCGAGTCGTCATTTTTCTTTGGACTGATGTGCGGTCTTCTTCAAAAGAAAATCCAGAAAACAAGCCTTCACACGGACGAGGCTTCAAAAGAGTTCACGCCGCCTTGAGCTTTAGTTGGCACGCCCTTCGTAGTTCGGGGTACCTGCGTGGAGAGCGAGGATCAGTACATTACACTTTGTACTGGTGCGTGGCTATTTAAATTCCAAGCTCTCATTTGGTTGAAGAGTTTATATGACATTAGAGTATGAATGTTTCTAGCCATCCTAATGAATTTCCAAACAAGTAATGACAAGCATAGTGAACTTTACGTTGAAACTTACCTCGGCGGACCGCGTCGCGCCTTATGAAACTTACCATGTTCTTTCCTTTCAATTGTTATCTTTTGCATATTAAGTGCTATACTTCGTGTGTTGGTCACTGGCTCCCAGAGCCATTGTGGACTCCTTTTTGCTTTGATTAGACGAGGCCCTTTCAGCGCGAGTAGCGAGTCCCGCTGCAAGTCCTCGCCTAACGTTGTGCCCAGCACAGCTTTTGTATTTGTTTCCTTTCTTGGCCGCAACGGTCCCGTGGCCCCGGGTTGCCGTTCAGGGAAACTCTACCTTGTCGACAAGTTGTCCAATGACCGTGCGAAGACCATTTTTTTTCTTCTTTTTAGTTATTAAGACATAGCCTACCATTCTTTTTGAAAACTCATTTCATTTTCCCGTGTTCGTGCCTTTCGTGCCTTTTGTGCCTTTCGTGCCTTTGCATTTATCTTTTTATTCGTATCAACACTACCGATTTTGCTTAAGAAGGGGGTCGAGAAGAGAAGGGTCAGCCACTCACCTTGAGTTTACCTTGGCGAGCGAACTTGTTGGTCGCGCTAGACGTCGCCTACGCGATTACCTGAAATCGCACAAGGAACCGATTAGAACACTGCATTATTCAAAGAGTTCGATAGGAAATGCGAGTTCGAAATGCAAGCCATGAAAACCATCGAAAACATCCACGAAACGCATTCAGAAAACAAAGCCAAAACCAACGCAAGCGGCGTGAAAAGCAGAGCAACGGGAGGTCTCTCCCGACTCAGCCGCAGAGTCAATCCTCGAGGCGCAACCCGCTGAATATGGGACTTGGTTCCGAAGAAGACATTCCATAACGAGGAATGGATCTTAATTCAACCGTTCCCGTTCGATCGACTCGGTCGATCCCGACCTATCGGTCCCGGCCGAATCGATAGCGACAGTGTTCCTTTCTCGCGCACCCCGTGGACAGAGTACGGGGCACGATGTAGGGACGGGGCACTACAGCACCAGTCCTGCCTCCAGCACCTGCGCTGGACAATGCTACGCTCCTTGGGATCTTTCAGCAGCTCATCACTTTCCAGACTCGGTAGGCCGACGTCTTCCGTGATACCCTGAGGGAGGCTCTTCAGACTAGGGAGGCTCCCCCACTACGCCCCGGGACTTCCAAGAATTTCATGGACCTTAGGCCCAGGGAATTCAAGGGAACGGAAGGGATACTCTACGCTGACGACTGGTTGGAGAACGTAGACCGCAACCTCCAGATGGCCCGAATTCCTGAAGACAAGAAGGTCGAGACGGCTAGCATGCAGCTCTATGACATCGCCTGCATATGGTATAGAGACGAGCCTCGATTCCCCGCGCCAGGTATGACTTGGGAAGAATTCAAGGCACTGTTCAAGACGAAGTTCTACCCCGACGCGGCCAGAGAAGAGTTAGAGAATGAGTTAGAGAGCCTGGAGCAGGGCAATCTCTCCATCAATAAGTACACCGCCAAGTTCTTCCGCCTCAGCCGCTTCGTAGATGCCTTGACCCCGAAAGCCAAAGCGAAGAAGTTCAGAAAAGGGCTATCGCACGATATTCGCATTGCCATCGCCACTAGCCAGGCCACCACCTACGAAGGAATCCTGAAGGTTGCACAAGCATTGGAAAAGGAGATGAAGCGCAAGCAGAAGAGGGACCGAGACGCATACGGAGGAGGCAACAGCCAGTCTGGATCGGCAAAACGATCCAATGCTCCGGGGAAGACCGCAGCGCAGCAGCATCAGTCACAGCCCCGCTACCAGCACCAGCAGTACCAGCCTCCAGCCAAAGCCTCTGCTATCCAGCAGAATTAGCAGAGATTGTTTTTTACAATTTTCATTTTCACCTTAAGCATTCATGGTTTTGTTTATATATATATATATATATATATATATATATATATATATATATATATATATATATATATATATATTTATACAATTTTTACAATTTTCAAAAAATCTTTAATGAAAGACAACAAAGGAAAAATTATATATATATATATATATATATATATATATATATATATATATATATATATATATATATATATATATATTTAGTAGAGGCTCTGCTAAAAATTGAAAAATTTGTGATAGTAATATATATATATATATATATATATATATTTCTTTTTTTTTGGAACCAGGTAAATTGTTTCTGGAATCGCTCCTACTAGGATTCGAAATTATATATATATATATATATATATATATATATATATATATATATATATATATATATATATATATATATATATATATATATATATATATTTCATTTTCATTTTTTCACAATTTTCATTTTCATTTTATTTTTTGCGTTTTTTTAAAAATTCTATTTTTGTTTTTTAGTATTTTTATAATTGTTTACTTTTGTTTGTTTTTGAAAAAAAATAATCTTTCTCCTACTTTATTTTTCATGTTTTTTTTCAATTTGTTTTAAACCTTTTTTTTTCCTTTGTTGTCTTTCTTTCATTAAAGATTTTTGTTTTGTTTTTAGTTTCTCTTTAAAAAATTATTTTTTATTTTTTCGTTTATTTTTGGACGATACTCAGAGGACATCAATATCTGACCACAATTTACTAATCATATAATGTGATAGTCTATGAATTGATCATGTGTGAAATCACAATAGTAATATTTCTAATATGTAGGCTATCATATCATGTGGTCAACAATTATGGTCAGATTTTAGTGTTCCTTACTATTATTGTTTCCCTATATCTTATAAAGTTTTTTTTTCCATGTTTTTTTTTTACTTTTAAAAATATTTTTCTACTTTGCCCATTTTTGTTTTTACCACTTTTTTCCTTCTCTTTCTTTTATTTTTTTTTTGATTTTTTTTAAAATTCTTTTCTAATTTGACCTTTTTTTTCTTTTTTTTAAAACATTTTTTATTTTTCGTTAAAGTTTATATTTAATTTTGGTTTTAACAAACATTCGTTCTTTCTATTTTATTTTAAAACCTTTTCTTTTCCTTTTTTTTTGTTCTTTTTTTTCTCATTTGATTTAAGAAATTCTTTTTCAATTTTTTCAGTTTTCATTTCCTTTAAAGAAATTGTATAAATAAACAATCATTTTCCTACTTTTTAAAAAGTTTTTTTTTATTGTGTCTTATATTTTTCCTATTTTTTTTTACATTTTTTTTATTAGATATGTTCCATACCCAGATGAATTTGGGTAAAATTACTCAATTAAATACGTATAAAATAGTAAAAATTAGTTTATAAGTAACAAAATTATAATATTAATATAATTTGACCAATATTGTCTTAAATACCAACTTATCACCTTATAAAAATATTACAAACAAATAGTAATAAATATTAAGTATATATATTATAAATAAAAAATATTTTATATATATATAAATATACATTTTTAGAAAAATTTATATATTCACCGAAAATATAATATTTAGATTTAAATCGAATTTAACTTTTGGTATATAGTATTTCTCGTACAAAACGCACTCTTTGATATATTTAGATTTAGGTTTTTTTTAGGGGCACCTCCACATTTACTAAGGGGCAGCCCTTACTTAGGGGGCAGCCCATTTGGTGGAGATTCTACTAGGGGGCAGCCCAAATTTTACTAGGGGGCAGCCCAACCCCCTAAACTCAAATTTCCTATTCATTTCATCATTTCCTCTCTCTCTCCTCCAAAAGAGAAAAAGAAGAAGAGCTCTCTCTCCCTCTCCCTAAACCCTAGAAAATTCTCCTCCACCACTCTAATCCTAATTCCTCCACCAAATTTCTTTCAAGAACACTCCCACATTCGACAAAACTGCTAAAACGGGAGTCCAAACATCATTTTTTTGCGATTCTAAAATTTCGGAAGGCCGTCTAACTGTGAAGCTGTTACTTTCAGCCTCCTCGAAGATACGCTCGTTTTGGGACAAACAGGACCTCGTTTCGACCTCCCAGTCAAAAGTTATAGCCCTCCAAAGTTTCAACTGACCATAAAATGCAGGAGAATGACCATTCTCCGTGTAAATTAACACGGAAAATGGCATTCTCCGTGTTTTTAACACGGAGAATGGACATTCTCCGTCTTAATTTACACGGAGAATGGTCATTCCAGTGTTAAAATGCAGGAGAATGACCATTCTCCGTCTTAATTTACACGGAGAATGGCCATTCTCCGTGTAATTTAGCACGGAGAATGGCCATTCTCCGTGTAATTTAGCACGGAGAATGGCCATTCTCCGTGTAATTTAGCACGGAAAATGGTCATTCTCCGTGTTTCTAACACGGAGAATGACCATTCTCCGTGTTAATTTACACGGAGAATGCCATTCTCCGTGTTAGCCATTCTCCGTGTAAATTAACACGGAGAATGGTCATTCTCCTGCATTTTAACACTGGAATGACCATTCTCCGTGTAAATTAAGACGGAGAATGTCCATTCTCCGTGTTAAAACACAGGAGAATGGCCATTTATATAACAAGTTTCAATTAGGACTGCCAGCTCCCTGGCAGTCCTAATTCAATGTAGGACTGCCAGGGGGGTGGCAGTCATAATTCACAGAACATTTCATCAAAAGACAACACCTGGATAAAAGTAACACACATGTATGACACACATGTATAACACCCAAATAAAACACATGTATAACACCCAGATAAAAGACATATAACACATGGATAAAAGTAAGAAACATATATTGGACTTCATATTTCATAGTTTAATGTATACAAAAGTGGTCCTCTATAACCAAAATGCCAAAATGTATACAAAAGTGGTCCTCCATATAACACATTGATACTCAGTCGATTTCGACGTCACAGTGGTCAGCAGGTAAGTCTCTCGGCAATCTCATGATTGTGGGTTCCATTCTTCACTTGTACTGACCACTTCCCTTCTTCTTCTTTTCTAATCTGGATCGTGAATGGACAACCACATTTTCTCGTGCCAGCTTTCTTTCTTGGAACTTTATTTTGGATAACTGTGTCTTTCTTGTGCGATCTGAACACACCACCTCTTTCACAGCCAACCATCACACTGTGTCGTCCCGGGCGATTTCGGGCCGATCTGGATATCACTAGAACCAACTTGTTTTTCCGTCCAACTTCTCGACACCATTGTACCGCATCGTCGCTTGATTGAAACGAAAAAGAGAGAAGTAGTAGAGAAAGAAAGTAACATCAGTATTTGGATCAATGTTCATATTTGGGTTATATATATATATATATATATATATATATATATATATATATATATATATATATATATATATATATATATATATATATATATGGACAAGACGTGATACGATTGACCCCTATATATTTTTTTACTGTTAAAATATGGTTCTGTATTTACGTTTTATGTGATATGTCTTCATTTCTCCACTTAAGTGAATGGAAAATGATACTCATATTATTATTTATAGAGTTAGCTAGAGGATCATGTTAAAAATATTGGTGATAAGTTGGTAAGGCAGGCTGCTTAAAAGAAGAAATGACTTGGACACAGAGGACTGCCACAGATGTGGCAGTCCCTCACATACAGAGGACTGCCACAAATGTGGCAGTCCCTCACATATATAGGACTGCCACATCTCTGGCAGTCCTATATATGTGAGGGACTGCCACATTTGTGGCAGTCCTCTGTGTCAAAGTCCAATTTTTCACCCGAAGTAAAGTTCAAGTGTAGTTACCACGAGGGTTTCCGATGCGTCAAAGTGTTCTTCGGACATTGTGGGAGGAGAGTATCCAGCATTTGATGGTCTGGGTTGTTCCATTTTCTATTTCTTTCTACATTAAACACAAAATTCAACTTTTATATGTAAAATTTAGGTTAAAACTTAAAATATTACACAAAAATAAATTCGACGACTTACAAATAAATGGGAGAAATGATTGACACTGTATTCTACCAAAAATCTTCAACAATTTTAGGTTGGGGACAATTTCACCTAGGTTAGGTTAATTATAGGTTTATATGAGGTGGAGAAAAAAAGAGTGGAGGAAGAGAAGTAGTAGAGGAAGAAAGAGAGAGATGAAATAAAATCAAATTGGCTTTTATAGTGATTTTTGGGCTGCCCCCTAGTAAAAAAAATCAATGGCAAACATGTAATTTTTTAAAAAAAAATTTGGGTTGTCCCCTAGTAGAAGTGGAGCTGCCCCTAAAAAAAACCTAGATTTATTGGACAGGCAAATGTTAAAGGCCACCCCTAAATTACTAAGGGCCACCAACCTACTAAGGGCAACCATCCTACTCTTATATTTTTACTAAGGGCAACCTAAAATGAATCATTTTACTAAAGGCTACAAAAAAAAGCAACCCCCCCCTCCTGTTCACTCCCTCTCCTGATGAACTTATCCTTCTTTGGAAAAAAAAAAAAAAAAATACAGCTACGCTTCCTTCCTTCCTGCTCAAATTAAGAAGAAGAAGAAGAAGAAATGGCCGAGGAAGAGGGACTTCTAATGGAGGTTGTGCAGCAGAACCTCTCCATTGCCTTCTTCTCCTTCACCCTCTCCTTCTCCCTCCTCCTCTTCGTCCTGCGGTCCAAGCACGCCTGGTGCAACTGCCACGTATGCAAGTCCTACCTCAACTCCTCGTGGACTGCCGACTTCGCCAACCTCCTCGACTGGTACGCCCACCTCCTCCGTCGCTCGCCCACGCACACCATTCACATCCACGTCCTCAACAACGTCGTCACCGCCAACCCCCGTCGGAGGAGAGGGTGAGGCCTCCGCCGACGAAGAAGAGGCAGGGTCGGCCCTGGGGCCGTGCCAATAGTGCGGCCGCACAGGGCCTCCAATTTTTTGGGGCCTCAAAAAAATATTAGGGTTAGTTTTACAATTTTGTATTTCAAGTAATTCCATTTCTTCCTCAATTCCTATTCTACAATCCCTCCAATTCTTGGATCCCTATTCCTTACTGACTCTAAGATTCATATTTATAATCATACAAAAAAAATTAGGATTTCTTAATGATATTGCTCTGACCGGTGTGTTAATTGCTATTTTGTTTCTAAAGATCCATCAATTGTTAGATGAATTTATTTTCTACAATAATGATCAATTTTTTTATATATATAATTTAAGAATTTGGATGTGCATGCTTAGTATTTATTTAAGAAATAATGATCTCGAAGACTGGAGCTCTTGGTCTTGCATCAGGTCCATAGCCGGTCCTATGATTTATGGGACCTATGACAAAATCTAAAATTTGCGCCATTTTTCTCACATAAATAATTTTTTCAACATTTTTAGAAGCAAAATCATCAATTAAGCTATCATAATCATTAATCAAGTTATCATATTTTTTTCGATTAGAGCGTTGGCTTTTTTGTTTCTTCCAGATTGGGTCTTTGTTTTTTTTTTTGATATACCTAGTCTATTGTAAAATTACGGATCTTCCAAAATTGGGGGCCTATGATGGTCGTCCACCTCGTCCGTGCCCTGGGCTGGCCCTTCTCAGGTCGCGGAGGCTCTAAATTGTGTAATTACATATTACTTCTCATTTGGGTCTTGATCGTTATTCATTTTATTATATGTTTTTATCAACAGAAAATTTTGGGACCAAATTTAGATAATTTAACTGTCAGTACGTCTTATATCTAAAACATCTTTATTATACTATGTAATATACTTGAATATAGATAATTTGAGCTTTAGTTATTTTGTTTAATAACTACCTATATATTCAGTTATAATATACAATCAAGAGCATCTCAGATATTTTGATAAAAACATATAATAATATATTTAAAAAATATGAATAAATAAATTTAGGGCCACATTTTGAAATTCGCACAGGGCCTTCAATTGTAAAGGACCGGCCCTGAGAAGAGGTCCCCGGTGGCGGCGCCGAAGCAGGCGTAGCGGTGGCGGCGCGGGGAAGACGGACTGCAGGCCTTGCCTGCAGTCTTGTCTTCACTCTGGACTGCAGGCAAGCCCTGCAGTCATTGTAGGTAAAAAAAATAATGTCAATCGGGAAGCGGGTGGCCCTTAGTATTTTCAAAATGGCAAACTTGTAATTTTTTTTTAAAGTTTTAAGTTGGTTGTCCTTAGTAAAAAGGGGGTGGCCTTTAACATTTGCCTATTGGACAGTATTGGAAGTCTTTGAACCTTCAGAAAACTG
Source organism: Iris pallida (assembly GCA_029216955.1). Classification (NCBI taxonomy): domain Eukaryota; kingdom Viridiplantae; phylum Streptophyta; class Magnoliopsida; order Asparagales; family Iridaceae; genus Iris; species Iris pallida. The sequence goes on from JANAVB010008796.1 coordinate 1,240,938, forward strand.
AAAAGCCCTAATCAATCATCCGCTTCCTTCCACATCTCTGCGCCTCTCCCCTTGTCGGATCCTCCAAGCCCGACCCGTAGACCCGTTAACCGATTCTTCTTCCTCCTCGCTACATTGCAACTGACGAGGAGAGAGGAAAAGAGAGAGAGAGAGAGAGAGAGAGAGAGAGAGAGAGAGGCGAAGCCATGGAACCTTCCAATTCAAGAGCGCTGTCCCCAGAAACCCTAGCCAAATTCTCGGAAGGGATCGCTTTGGTCCTCTCCCGGTGGACCGCCCTCCAGATGGCGGTCGAGAACGGCTGGGGCGGCCGGGAATCCCGCCAAAAGTCCTCCAACCTCGCCGACTCCGTCCTCTCCTGGTTCTCTCAATCCAGTGGTTAGGGTTTTGTTCCTTTTTTTTGTGAATTGAGGATTTGATGATATTAATTTTTGGATTAACGATGTTTTGTTTTGTTCTAGATGCGCTATATATTGATGATCTGGAGAATTTTCTCGACGAGGAGATGGCGGTTTCTTTCAATACCGAGATCGAGGACGGGAGCGTCGAAGAGGTTCTTACTCTAATTGATCGTCGTCAATATGACACTATACAGACAATTGTCGTTTATGGTTTAAGACTTGATTTGTTCTATAATTAGAAAAAAATGTTGAAATCTTATGCGTATTCAACTGCTATATAGTACATACACACTGATGCGGAAAATAATTTGTTTCCAAAATTTGAGATTATTAAGCATTCAATTCACTGGAGTTTGTAATAGTTTAATGGTTAGATCGGGCCCTAGGAAGCGTGGAAACTCCAGAATTGTGTACATACTGTCAAGGGCGCATCCAGAATTGTGTATATACTGTCAAGGGCGGATCCAGGGAGTTTAGTGAGTGGGGAACTTGGCAAAAAAAATGAGCGGGAGACTTGGAAAATAATAATTCATTTCAAATGCGTGCAAGAGAATTCGTACGCAAGACCTACACAACATAATCAAAAGTTCAAAACTACTTTAGCAACTGAACTATACTTTAACATTGTATATATATATATATATATATATATATATATATATATATATATATATATATATATACCCTGAAAATCCAGTGGGGGCTTGAGCCCCCAGTGCTCTCCATGTGGATCCGCCCTTGCATACTGTGTTGTATTAATGTCCCTGCAATTTGTTGTATAATTTGACAAATGTGATGAAAATTTTGATTATGTTTTATTATGTGTGCAGTTTGTGGGTGGGTGGGGGGGGGGGGGGGGGGGTTGGGGGATTACAAATTGATGTAATTGTTTATCCACGTGGGAATAGTGCAGATTTTGTCACCCAATTGATCGGATTATTACTCAGCTTATCAATTTTTGCTCAATCCAATTTCAGAACAATGTGATGCAGACGTGCCATAGAAAGCACAAGAATGGTTGGCAAAGAGGTTGCTGAGTCATACACATTGTGTTTCAACCTGTGGAGGGATTTTGGTACCAGAGAAGAATGATGGAGAACTAATGGGCCAATAACCAAGAAGTAGGATTAGGGTATCAAGTTTTAAGGATCAGCTGCCTGCTGGAACTTGGAAGCCAATGTAAGAGGTCATTATATTTGATAACAACATACTGAGACCAACATGTGCTTAAATTTTAATCTATAAGCTACTACACAAAACTTAATCTATTCTGGAGTATAGTTAGTTTAGAAGAGAATTAGGTTGACATGTGATTGGTTATAGTATGAGCTAAGAGATAAGGTACAGGGATGGGCGCGTTGGGAGTGTGCATTATGAGTAGATGAATCGAGTATCATCACATACGAAGAAATTTGACGGAAACTAGTTACAAAGAATTGTTGGCGAACAAGTAACATGTTCTATTCTCAAGGACAAGAATTTTAATATGCAAAATTAACTGGAGAAGTCCAAAATGGTTTGAGAATATTAAGATCTCAAGGTGCTAAGGTGAGGTAGCTGACATGGGAAGTGTTGTAAGAATATCTCTGAGATTGCTGTAGGAACTTTAGAAATACTTCTACCATTTGAAAATGCACTTGATATGTTGATTTTCTAGTGTAGAAACTGAACTGTGCTAGTTGATGTCAAGAATGTTAATCTAAAACTTCTACCGCTCGAAAATGCACTTGATACGGTGATTTTCTAATGTAGAAACTGAAATATGGTGATTTTCTATTGTAGAAACTGAAATATGCTAGTTCACCTCAAAAATTGTTAATATGAAACTTCTACCACTGGAAAATGTATTTAATTTTAGCTTAGTGGGGTGATCAAAATCAGCGTTGCTCAAGGTGAGATTCGATCCTTACACGTTGTTTCGCTCAAGGTGAGATTCGATCCTTACACGTCTTGAAGCAACTTGACACCTCTCGAGTATCTATTCTGATGTTCATGATGAAGCAAAGTGGGACAGGATACACTTAAATACGCTCTAGTATATCAACTATGTGCTGATGACAAAGCAAAGTATCCATTTATGGTGTCAACATGTGTCAATCCTTTTTTTTTTTATATAGCAGATGAACTAAAGAGTCCGGAGTTACAGATTTTGTATAACTCATAACTCTGGCTCAAATAGTTATGAGCCACAACTCTAGTGCTACCACCGAATCTGATAAGTATTTACGTGTACTAAATCCCAGTTCCTTTGTAATATCAAACAACACAATTACCAGTAACATCGAACCCTTCATCTTTTGGTGCCACATAACCATGAAGCGACCACAAGGCTGGCAACATAGCATAACTATGTGCCATATGCACATGCGCAAAGTGCGCCAACTAAGTGCCAATATGCACCCTAAAAAATCCAATACCCTTTAGCCCGAGTTCAAGTCCTAGAAAAGTGCAAGCACATAGCTGATGGAGCCTTTTGGAGTGTGTTTGGTCCCAATCTGGAAAGTGCAATCACATAACTGATTCAATTGAAAAGAGATCTAAATTCAAGTTTTTCGAAAGATTATCCCTTTTTAGCAAGTGATGTGAAATTACAGCTGCTACTGTGTCCGGCTGGTGGAGGAGTCGCGGGCGCCGCTGGGTGGTTGACTATTAGAGGAGCCTTGGGAGCTGTTGGGTGGCCGGCGGATGGAGGAGCCGTGAATGCTGGCCGGCGGATGGAGGAACTGCAGGTGCTGCAGGACCGACGAATGAAGGAGTTGCGAGTACTGCTGGCCAGCAGATGGAGGAGCTGAGGGATCTGCGGGGCCGAACAATGGAGGAGTCGTGAGTGCTGCGGGATCTTTCGTAACAGGGGAAAGCTCAGGGATCGGAAGAATAAGAAGAAATTAGGAGATGGTGAGAGATTTGCTTTCACATCTAGATGGAGAACTGATTTACAGACAAAAAATTATTCTTTCATTCATTTCATTCTATCCTCCTTCAGTAAATTTCAAGAATATAAATAATACTACAAACCAACAAGCTCAAACAAAAAAACTGAATAACTAATCAGTTGAGGTACTCCTAAAGAATACGTAAACAACTACTCTCCCCATTGACTAAGACAACTAGTACTTATTCCAACAGAGAAAAATAACAAACAATAAAAAAATACTACTCAACATTTGAACTTGAACTTGTCCCGAAGACGAACTTAGATGCTGATCCATAAGGAGGTTGCATTGCGCCGTCTTTTATGTTGGTAGGTTTTCGTGACTGGTGGCCCGATGTCCTCATCAATTCTTCCGAGGTAAAAGAAATTCGGCTCTGGCGAATGACTCTCGTAGTAATTGTCATAGTACTCAAGTAAATATGGAGCTCTTTCCATCGAACCAAATAACGTTTACAACCACTATCTCTAGTAGAGATGATCTGATCATCCAATACTCTATTAATGCGATATGCTGATTGGGACCATGGAGTGAGGGTAGTGGTGGGGAACTCTCTGGCCAAGGCTTCAAGGGTATGCTCATATGAATGAACAAATTGATTATCTGGACTAATTATGAGACGTTTGTAAGCTGTTAAATCTTCAATATTAAATATGAAACTAATCCCGAATCTAGGTGGTAAGTCGATGACATGTATACTCGGTCCAGTTCTCAGTAAGATTCTAAACAGTCTTGCACTGCAAGCATGTAATTTTTTAACGTAGGTGGAGTAGAATATAAATTTACTTGAGTACTATGACAATAGCCACAAGAGTCATTCACTATAGCCGAATTCCTTTCACCCCTGGAGAATTGATGAGGACATCAGGCCACTAGTCACGAAAATAAAAGACGATGCAACATAGCCTCGTTATGGTTCAACATCTGAGTTCGTGTTCGGGACGAATTCGAGTTCAGATGTTGAGTAGTATTTTTTTATTGTTTGTTATTTTCCTTTGTTGGAATAAGTACTAGTTGTGGGAAGAGTAGTTGTTTACCTTTTCTTTAGGAGTATCTCAACTTATTAGTTATTCAGTTTTTTTGTTTGAGGTTGTTGGTTTGTAGTCTTATTTATATTCTTCTAATTTACTGAAGGAAGATAAAATGAAATGAATGAAAGAATAATTTTGTTTGTAAACCAGTTTTTCATCTAGCTGTGAAAGCAAATCCCTCTCCCTCTCCCTCTCCTAATTCTCTTCTTATTCTCCCGATCCCTCCTCTTTCCTCTGTTCCAAAAGACCCCGCAGCAACCGTGACTCCTCCATATGCCCCGCTACTCCTGTGGCTCCTCCATCCGCCGGTCCAGCAGCCCGCTGGTTAGCAGCATTCGCGGCCCTGCTGGCCACCCAGCAGCACCCGAGCCTCCTCCAACTGTCGTCCATCCAGCAACTCCACCCGCCGGACTCAGCAGCATCACTGATCTCACATCACCTGCTAAAAAAGGTATAATCATTCGAAAAACTCATATTTTGATCATTTTCAATTGAATCAAATAATTAAGATAACTACACAACTTCATCTAATATTGTTGTCAGTGGACTACTGATCTACAAATATGATGGGAGTTCTTTTTCAAAATAAAACTAGGGAGCTTGCTGTTATCAGTCTAAATATTATATGGAGAACTAATCTAATTTGGGTATTAATATTTGACCCATTCTCTACAAGAATCTAAGGCTGCATGATAGTTTTGATTTCTTGCTTTTATATAATCGTTTATTTGGGAATCTGGGAATTATCTAGTAATTAACAATACTTAAATGAGACTTGTCTTAATCAATTTAATTGCTGATTTCAATCTCGTAAGCATTCCGCATCACATTTCCTCCAATTTTCTTGCACAAGCACATGGAATCCCATCTTTCCATCCTTCTCAGGTGGTATGTGCAAGAGTTTTGATCTTCTACACAAACCACTCTACTATCACAAACCTTAGGCCAGCTCCTAAGCTTCTCCCTGCAAAATATGACAAGTGATTAGATTCTTGGGAGGGTTTCTGTTTTCCTTTGGGAAAGCTTCTTGAATCTGTAATTTTGAATATCGGAGTTATTCCTTCCAGGATCTCCGTCAGTGTCTCTACGCATCTTTCTATAATAATTTTCGATGTCACAGGACAAAGTGTGACTGATTCTCCTGTGGTAGAGACTACTTCCCACTTGTTATCCTTATATCTAAGAGAGTAGGGTTATTGGTTTTGGGAACCATAGGGAACATGCTCTTGTAACTTCTCTTCCTTTCTGTCACTTCTTCATATTTTATAGTTATTATATGTACGATCCAGCATATCTATTAATCTTTTTTACCTTGTTTGTGCAATTTGACTAGCATGCCTTTTAGTATGCTGCTAAATGTTACTAAAGATTTTATAACAATTTGATGTTCAGGTTGCAGAGCAATTGATGGTTATGCATGAAGGCTGTCTTGAAGGAAACTATGAATCAATTGAAAAACTAAGGAACTTACTTCCTTTGGCAAATGCTGTTAGGCAAAGTAAAGAGGTAACTTCTATAATTTATTCTAAATCGTACATTTTCTATAAGTAAATGTGTGTATTATTTTATTCCATTAGAACATTGTTTCAAAAGATGCGGATATTGATTTGATAGGATGGACGATTTATAAAGCTAATTTTTCCAGCTATAGAGTCATTGATTTTTGTTATGATGCACTTAAGTAGGCAGTATTTCAAGGTTAAGTTATGAGAAGCATACTAATGGATAGTGTCACCAAGATTACTCATTTCAGAGTGTCTTTTCATGTGTGGTTTAAATATGTGTTGAAACATTCTTTTGTTACTTCAGGTGCAAAATATACATACTAGTACTAGTATGCCATGCAAGTAAAACATAGGAATGTAGTTAATCTACATAGTCTACACACCTAAACAATTGATAAAGAAGCCAGAAATTTCTGTTTCAACTTCTTTTTCCATTTGATACATAATAGTGAATAAATTGAAGATGGTTCAGTTTAAATCTTTTCCGAGTAAGACAATTGTTACTCTTACCTATGAATCTTTGATCGGAGAGGGAGAATACAAGACTACAAGTACAAAATTGCAATATTAAGAAGGAAACTTTTTTCTTTAAATCTTTTCCAAGTAAGACAATTGTTACTCTTACCTATGAATCTTTCTTCGGAGAGGGAGAATACAAGACAACAAGTACAAAATTGCAATATTAAGAAGGAAACTTTTTTCCCTCATAACAAAAAGGACAAATAGGACAAAACTCGGTTCTCTTCACATAATTAAACTTTTGTATGTTCTCATGATCAAGGGTCAATTTGATAGTTTGTTAAAAGTAAACCATTATGATCAAATCAAAAGGGATTTACAATTGGGATTTATAAAGGTAGTTTTTATAATTCCGCTGGTTTGTTCATGATAAGTTAGAAAATTTTAAGAAAACATAAGAGGAGTATATTTGACTTTAATCGGGGTGCTCCTCGATATTATGTTAAAGTATGTCATGTACCATCAATAGCCAATGAATATTACCAACACCACAAGATTAAGGAGAAGTGAAGATGCACTATGCCAAACAATGATGTAACATTATGTACGATGGTTGATCGTTTTGGTGATGGTGAATAGTGTGTGAAATTTTATAACATTCTAATTGTTATGGTTATTTATAAAGGTAGTTTTTATAATTTCACTATTTTGTGCACGATAAGTTAGAAAACTTTAAGAAAACATAAGAGAGGAGTATATTTGACTTAAATCAGGGTGCTCCTCAATATTATGTTAAAGTATGTCCCGTACCATCAATAGCCAATGAATTTTACGAACACCACAAGATTAAGGAGAAGTGAACATACACTATGCCAAACAATGATGTAACATTATGTAGGATGGTTGGTCGTGTTAGCGGTGGTGAATAGTATTTGTGAAATTTTATAACATTCTAATATTTATAACATTCTAATTGTTATGGTTATTTATAAAGGTAGTTTTTATAATTTCACTGTTTTGTGCATGATAAGTTAGAAAATTTTAAGAAAACATAAGAAAGGAGTATATTTGACTTTAATCGGGGTGCTCCTCAATATTATGTTAAAGTATGTCCTGTACCATCAATAGCCAATGAATTTTACGAACACCACAAGATTACGTAGAAGTGAACATACACTATGCAAACAATGATGTAACATTATGTACGATGGTTGATCGTGTTGGTGGTGGTGAATAGTGTTTGTGAAATTTTATAAGATTCTAATATTTATAACATTCTAATTGTTATGGTTATTTATAAAGGTAGTTTTTATAATTTGACATTTACTTTATTTTTTTGATATTTTCTTCTGATGTAGTGGAATTAAAGCAGTTAGTAGGAGCATAAAATAAAGATCAAAAGACAACAAGCAAACATACCGATTTTCAGTTGGTTCAGCCTGGTACCTACATCCACCACCCCCTTTGCAGGAGGCTTAGATCTACTAAGAAATTTGGACCCAAATACAATCTTCGTCTTGACATAATTCCTAGCACCCTAGATCAAACAAAGTAATCTAACCTATATCGATTTAAACCCTAGACCGAGCCCCCCAAAATCTCTTGGGTTACATCCCCTGCAAAATGTAAGTGAAGATCACAATTGAATACAATAAAGAAATTATCTAATTTAATCTCACATCCCTTTTTAGAGAGTTCTCTGGATGATGGTGAGGCAATCACATTTGGAGAATTTTTTATTCTTGGGCCTCCTGACAATCAAGGAAAAAGTTCCTTGATTATTCTTCTGGTTCTCGTTTCCGTCGGTTCTCCTTTTGGTCTTTTGCTGTTCGTATATATGAGGAATAAAGAAGATGAAATTCTTGGTTCTCCTTGTTGATTCTTGAGCCTCCTGATGATGAAGGAAAAAGTTTCTTGATTATCCTTCCAAAATTTTCGTGTCTGCCCGTGGAAAATATGCATGGACCCGCCTGCTCGAGTACTTGTGTTTGCCCCCAGCTATCGACCCACAACCTGCTACCCTCTGCTAGCTTGCATCTTTCCACAGCTCACTCGACTTCACTGACCCATTCCTGTGTGCCTGTGTTCAACCCAGCTCACTGCCTTTCTTTTCTTTTCTATTGGGCCAGCATTTGGGCTTCAACAAATAGACGCTCCTAAGGAGGAGTGAGAAGATATTAATTAAAGTTGTCACTAGGACTTGAGGTAGGCCTAACGAACATGGATCGAAGTTTTTAAAGTAGTATATGGTCTTTGTTAGTGCTATTAGAGGACATGGCTCTTAATAAAGTTGAATAGAAGAAAAGGATTCAAACAACTGCCTCAAAAAATTTGGGATAAAGGGTTTATTGTTGTTGCTTTATATTAATCAGGCCTGCTAATTAATTTGTCTTCAATAAATTCATGCACTCTTCTTCTTGATTGTTCGCATATGGGCTTAGAGTAAATTCTTGCATGCATGAACTCAATTGCTCTTCACCCTTCTTCGATGACCTGGACATGCTCAAATTCATGCACCAAATACGACTTGTTTGTTAGCCATCAAACGAGAGAGAGCAACTCAACATATGGCATATAGTGATACTTGAAAATCCTTCTCTTATATAGGATTTGTGAATAGACGTCGGCACGCCTATACTTTGTTTTTGACTTTTCCAATCGGGCGAGTGCACTAACATGACTTTACAAAACCCTCTACATGACTATTTGATACTCCAAATTATTGACGTCTTTCTTGAAATTACGATACTATATGTACTGAAGAAGTCACTGTTTGTTATTTGTCGTCCAACACCTGACATAGGTTGCATTAACCATCTATCGTGAAGGAAAATAATTGTCATCCCATGGCGATGTAAATAGCTCTTGTGAATTGAGTGTGTAAATCAAGGTTCATGTGTTAATTGTCTTAAAGTCACTATTGTTATTTCATGTACTAGTCTACATGTACGTACTTTGCACGTATTGTAATTAGAATATTATAAGATCAGTTGTCTTCTTTTCGTCTTTTTCAGGTGATTATTTATGTGTATGTGTTTTTTTTTTACAATACCAAGAGATTCGAATTACAAATTTTGTTATTTTTTTGAATTTTTTATTGAGAATGATAATCTTTAGAAAATGGTAAGAAAAGAAAAATACCATTGGAACATGAAAAGTTGTATGGAAAAAGAAAACTTGTATGCAAACTTTATTATTTTGACTCTTAAACATAAATGACATGCAAGTTGACATAATAACATCTTGTTTATAAAATATTCAAGGATATTTTAGGAATTCAAAGTTTCACCACCAAGTTTTATATTATATAGTAGAATAGATAATGATATCCAACACCTGACATAGGTTGCATTAACCATCTATCGCGAAGGAAAAATAATTGGCATCCATGGTGATGTAAATAGCTCTTGTGAATTGAGCGTGTAAATCCAGGTTCATATGTTAATTGACTTAAGTATTTCTCAGTGGTTAACGACGTGTTCAATTATATGCAGTAATTAAGTGCACGGTCAAATACACTTGAAAAGATCATTAATGGTTTGGATCTTGGTCAAACTTAGAATATTTTCATCAAATTTGGGTAGTAAGATGGAATAATCACTATTGACATTAGTAACCGCATGCTCATAATGTCCTCTTTGTCAATCTGATTCGTCTCCCCCTCACAAGCATGATCATCTTGGCAGGTAAAGAATGATTACATTAATATCTATTGATAGTGCGAGTATAAAAAGGGTGTCCCAGTGCCACGAGGCTCACGCTAATGCGTGGCCCAAGGAGGGTGTGATGTAAGCCTTACCTCGTTCATGGAGAGGCTGATTTTTGGACTTGAACCCATATCCTCAAAAATGCAAGAGGTAAACCAATTGTTGCGGTGCAAATCGACGGCCTCATGCTGCAATAGTATTTGATGAATTCTATTATCTGAAACTTGAACTTTCGATAGTCAAGAATTAGGGCGGACAAATATATTAAATATGCAAAATGCAGTTTGAGCTTTTAATATCTGAGATTTCTGCCAGTTTGATTCTTTCCGGTGTCTTTTTCTCTCTTTATTGGACTGTTAACCAGATTTTGTGGAGCTACCTTTGTTTCCCTATCAGTATTACTGGAGGAATCTCTTCTGTGGATGTGAGGTCCATTCCTCTATGCAACCTTTTCAGGTAACTTGGCCCTGGTGTAAGCTTTCCTCTTGTGCCCCACACATTTTGGCTAACCAATAATGGGACCTCAACTACTCCACACCCCCGGGCTCCCGCCCACCACAACCCCCGTATTACCCGTACACACTCCAAAATTGACCCATCCCTGAAAGTAGAGAGTAGCTTACCAATTCTTTGCCCTTTTTTATTATATAAACACGTTTGTCTGCTGCATCAGAGAAGAGGATATATCAGTATAGAGTTCATTTAAGCATTAACTCTAATGATGGTAACTGAAGATCTCTATTCTATGAATAAGAATCTGCAGTCATGAGTAAGATAACCTTCTGTAGTGGAGTTATGTAATTATATTGCGCTGTGTAGCTTCAGAGGCGAATAGGAGCTTCTTGTGCCTTATTAGAGCAACAGACATAAAAGGATCAAACTGTTAGCCCTAAATTTTTGGGACAGGAATGCCTGACAAGTGACTTCTATGACAATGGTACTTGCAGAGGCCAGTGTTTGATTAACTATCTAATAAAAAGGAACTGGTAAAACCAGCTTTTCTTATTATTCTGGGAAGTCCTGACCTCTCATGTAATAAATTGATCTTTTACATTCGAACATTGCACACATGGTATAAATATTCCTTAAATTTTGGGTCAAAGACATTTCTTTTGGAGTTTTGGGGTTTTGAAGCTGTTCTGTTATGATGTGAGGGCTGGGGAGCAAAAGCCCAACAAGGAGATGAGCCTGCTTATATGTACAGGAAGTCCCACTTATGGGGTCAAATCAATACGTCCTAAGAAGAAATATTTGAATATCAATCTCATCGATCTCATACCAAATCCCATCAATCGAATCACTTTTTCGAGAAATACGAGACATCTAAGTCGTGCAAGTAAAGAGATCTATTCATTGATAAGAAAAAAAAATGTGAACGGTGATTGGATTGATGATAAAATAGAATCCTGGGTCGCGAACAACGATTCGATTGATGATGAAGAAAGAGAATTATTGGTTCAGTTCTCCACCTTAACGACAGAAAAAAGGATTGGGAGTGTACAGTGAGTCTGGAACTAAAAGAAAAAGCTGACTGAGATAGAGATTCAATATGTTGGCTCTCTCTTTTCATACCATAATAGTCCTGTTTTGAACATGAAACCTATCCAGATTGTGCCCTTTCTGAACCTTCTAAATTTGCTCCTTTTCTTCTAAAAAAGTTCTGTAGCTTTGGAAAAGATTTCCTGATGTGCAGATATGTGAGGTTTGTGCCACAAGAACATTGGTTGCTTGGACATTGATTAGATCTTGAGCCAAAAGGGTTGATAAACCTAACTTTGCATCAATTGCGAGATCTCAATATCTCATGTCGGTGACATGATAGTATGTTGTGTCAGATAGGCTCATCTTTGGCTAACTTCCTGATGTCTAGCTGGGGTTTGGCATACAGGTTAATGTTGCAATGGAAGAAGTAGTAGTGAGCATTTAGAGCGTAAAAAATTTTACTTGGTATGGAGTAGAGACCAAACATGGCCTGGTTTTTTCCAATCAAATGGTAGCATCCAGGATTCAAAAATCACCATCCGAGCCTTCTACCGTTAAAATGGGTTCGGGCTATGGAGCACGATAAAGCCCACAAAGAATTGACAGTTTTCTATGACTGGCGTCAACACATTTTGGTGCCAATTTCCTTGTGAAGGTAGAAACCCAGTATCCACTTGCCGACTAGGTAGGCCTAACTCTTTGGTCATTAGTTCAAGCTTGTGCAACTGGGAACACCCTCCAACTGTCCCCTGACTGGAAAATAGTCTAGATGAAGAGGTGAGATAGTTTGATTAAATTTTGCTAGAAAAATTGTGGTGTTAAAGCATTTTTAGAGAGCTTCTAATATGAAGTAGTTTTGAAGCTCTGATAAAAACATATCTTTGCAGTATCGACCATAACGATACAATACTACCAATACGGTTTGGCATGTCATGATCCAATACCGACCGCTGCCGACGTTGGGAGTCTCTTTCCCGGTTAATTCGGTGGAGAAAATTGAACGAAAAAGACCAATCAACAAGAGTGTAAAAGCATAGTAAAATTGTAGAATATGTAAATGAAGAAATTTGTCGACTATTACTTCATTCAATTTTAAAACTACTACGAAACAACTCAGAAAATACTTAAAATATGCCTAAATGTATAAATATTTTTTTCTAATTTTTTTTCCTTCCAATTTATTATAATGATTTGCTTTCCGATATCAAAAAAGCCAACACTACAATCCGAAACCGCCGATACTGTGATACCTCCGATCCCAATACTCATAGGAAGGGTCTGATACGGATACTATGAACCTTACATAAAAGTAGAAGTTCCCTTGGCTGTCATAAAAGTACCAATGCTTAAGAAACAAGATGCTTGCTACTATGTGGGATGAAGAGATCTTGTTACTATGGTTTGGAGTTCACTATCAATTTAAGAGTTACCTATGTATTTGCTCATCTTCATTGAATCTTCTTTAGTCGTGTTGAGTTGCTTTATAGAACCTAGCAGATCAAGTATGTTAGAGTTATGTTCTTAGTAGGTTAACTTGATGAGCTAATTTCAATGTGCTTTTGTTCATGTAGGTGAGTAATGATGATACTGATGAGAGTTCAGATGAAGAGGCGTCTGACATGGTGGTGGATGAACCAGTAATGCCAAAAGAAATGGCTGTGAACAAGCCAAAACCAAGAGAGATGCCTGATGAGGATGGATGGTCAGTGGTTGCCCCCAAACGAAACAGGGGCAGGAAACCAGGGTAAAAAGCTGGACTATGATGAATGTGCGGTAGTTTCTCCTGAACTGAGAGTAGTATTCTCAAGTCATCATCCCTTTTTTGTTCCGATCATGACCTATATAATTTTCCCAGTAGTCTAAAGCCAGTAAGCTTATTTTTGGACATTTCTCCCTTTGGTGTGTTTTCTGGATGTACTTAAATTGTACCTCACTTTTATATCTAGTATTAGTGGTTATGCATCTTGAATGATCTGGGCAAGCATCAAGTGTCACTGTGAGTTTAGCTTTCAAAGTTCCATTAAGTATGCTTTATTCAAGCGGGGAGCTCCATCTGCCTCTTCTTCATTCATTGAGATGGAGCACGGTTCATATGATATGAAGGCACCACAAACATATGCAATCTGATGTCAAAAAATGCTGAATCAATGGCACGATGAGATAAAGAAGCCTGCAATGTTATATAGGTTTCTTCAGACCTGCAGTTTTCATCTCTTTTTTATAATCGTAAGCATATAGCAACACAACAGAATGTTGGTTCTGTTTGAATTTGACCTAATTACTTGTATTTATAGCATGCACTACTGGCCAGATGATATGAATACAGTGTGTAGAACTGGTAATTTTTTATGTAATCTTTTCTTTTTTTTCAATTCCAGTGAACGGAAAGATTATGATATAACCGACTAGTGTAGTCTTTCTTTATTCTTTTTTCCAGGTGGAGCTTCAACCTGGTACTTAGTTGGGTGAGCGACCAAGGTATCTGTATAAGTTTTCCTGTTTTTATTGCCAGTATATCTGCTTCGTATCTGCCTTGTAGCATTAGCCACACAGATGGAGGATATCAAAACAGTGTCCCCCTATCAAAAACGTAGTCCCTATATAAGATGAGACGCTCCTTCGGTTACAGGCATGACCAGAAACTTGGCCTGCAGTTCGTTGTCTCAAAGCAAAGGCCTTTTGAGAAGGAAGCTTCGTGTGCAGCGTAAGTGACTCCTGTGCTCCTCATCCATCTCTTTCTTTCCATGGACCCTTCCTTCTCATTAGGCAACCATCCCCTTCACAGTTGCAGAATCTTCAACTCTTTTTTGGTTTGGGAGCTTTCTGACTGTGTGGTGCCTATTCGCAGCAAAGTAGTAGGAAGCTTCCTGTTACTACCAGGAAATTGTGAATCTGCAGATTTGTCATGATAATCTCCCCCCCTTCCACTCAGCGCCAAACAAACTTACTGTTAGTTACGACTGTCCCCTTTTCAGCAGGAAACTTCCTATAGCTATGAGTGAAGACCAGTAACTTCCTAATATGCATTATCAAAAACTGAATACAATAATCTCGAACATGCACGAAGCTGGAAAAAAATATGATAACCACAGTAGCAGTCAAAATTAAACTATGATGGAAACGGTTGAAAACTTTGATAATCAGAGTATGAAATTGCTACAACTCAAAACATCTGTGAGCTCTAACAGTATGGAGAAGCTCATAAAACCATCAAGAGAGGGGAGAGAGAAAAGCATACATATCTAACACAACAAATTCATATAATAACATCACACAAAAGGTCACAAATGGAATTTGGAAAATAGAAGTACAACCAACAACACAATTACATAAACCAAATTTTACATGCCAAACTAAAACTGATGACCTTTTGTCCTTTCAAAAAAACATACTCCATATAACACGAAATTGCAATTATAATAGCTTGGTCATCTTTTGTAAGATGACCGATCTAAACTGTTGAAGCAAAACTAAGAAATGAACCATTATAACGGCAAATGCAGACTAACAGCCAAAATTAGATTACAAAGGTACTGGATAGGCAATGAGGAAATAAATCATCACAGGAGTAGCTACGATTGTAAAAAAGTAAATTAACTAAAGCCACAAATATATGAAAAATTAATAGAATTCATCAAGAATGCTGCCATTGAGAAAGGACAAGAAACCATACCATATGATCAAACATCGTCCATGTCTATTCACATAAGACCACATCAGAAAAAAGGTCACAATCCCATTCAAAAGTATAAACAATTAGATACAGTTAGGGGGCAGGTCAAAACCAACATTAAGGGATTTAATCTGGTTAAAAAGTTCTGGATTAGAAGCAGACTTTAGTAAGTGTAACTACCATTTCATCCGGCTTTATATTTCCCATCTTCCATATTATTCTCTTAATCCTAGGATAATAAAGTGAAAAAAAACAGTGACTTTAGACCATGGAAGCAAGGGCACTCCAAAAATCAGGGTCATTTTGTGTCCGTGTCAAGTATACATCACCTAGTAAGCAGGTAACCCTAGAAATCTTGGTGTTATCTCCACATCGTGTCGTGTTGAATGAACACATACCACTCCAGACATAAAACTACAAATACACTGGACCACAAACACTCACATTTAAGACACATCAAAGTTGGTACCGACATCATGCTGCCATATCCATCTCGTGTCATGTCCGTGATACATGTTAAAACCGTCTTGACACAGAGAGAAGTATGACTAGCTATCTTGCACGAACACATATACGACACGGTAAGGGCACATCAATACGGACACTGCACCAATTTTGGAGTGCTTTAGTCAAGGTCTTGAACAGCCGTAGACGGATGTGCGGCAGAGAGGATGTGCCTACCGCCTAGGTGCTTGATATATTTGGAAATTTTTACTATTTTACCACTATTTTCTGCATGATATTCATATTTAAGAATGTTTTATGCATGACCAAGTTGTAGAACAAAAATTCCTGAAGTTCCAGTCTTGTAAAAATGAACAATAGAGCCATAATGCTTACAAAACTGTTTTGTCAAAACACAGTCGGGTATTGCTCCGCCTAGACGCCCGCCTACGCCACCTTACCTCTGCCTACACCGCTGGCCGCCCCTACTCCACCGCCTACAGCAAAAGCGTTGCAGAGAGCGGCCTCCTCGACCGCCACTTAGGGCCTGTTTGGTTGGGCCCAACTGAGCTGAAAGTGGGGACTTTTGTGGGGTTTCACCGGATCTGAAGGGAGTTTCATTGTTTGGTTCGGCCGAGTAAATGGACTTGAAGTCCATTGATTGGACTGTGGAGCAGTCCCTGTCTCCTCCGAAAACTCCCATTTGAGTTCCGGCCATTTCGCTTGAAGTCCATGAAAGTGGAGGAGAGAGACTCTTGATCTCCCGAGAAGTGGTTGCTGTCGAAGAGTTGGGTCCGCTCTTCCGCTGTCCTCTGCAGATCTAGTGGTTTTCCTCCCTAATCTAGTATTTTTTTTCCCGGATCTAGTAATTTTCTGCTCATTTCTTCCCATTTTTTTCCCGATCTAGTAATTTTCGTATAGATCTTCCATTTCTTTAATATTTGCCTATGGATCTGTCATTTTCCCCCCGAATCTAGTGATTTTCCTCCCCAATATCTGTCGATTTTTTTTTCTTGTATAAATCCGTCATTTTGTTATAGATCTGTCAAATTTCTCATTATTCGACAAAATTTCATATGGCAAATAATTGAAAATTTGACAGATCAAATCGGGAAAAAATTGGGAAAAAAATCACTAGATTCTAATATTTGCTTATGGATCTGTCATTTTCCCCCGAAAAATTTGGGAAAAAAATCAATTATTCTAATATTTCATATGGCAAATTTCATATGTGATTTTCCTCCCCAATAACTGTCGATTTTATTTTTTCCTATATAAATCTGTCATTTTGTTATAGATCTGTCAAATTTTCCATTATTCGACAAAATTTCATATGTAAAATGGAAAAAAATTGGGGAAAAATCACTAGATATTGGGTCGATCTGTCAATTTTGTTATGGATCTGTCAATTTTTTTACATATGAAATTTTGTATCGTATGTTTTAGTGGGTCGATTTGGTTGGAATGGAAAAAAATTGGGAAAAATATTGGAAAAAATAATGTTTATAGGGTTGTCCGAGAGTACATTTTCCATCGGGCATGGCTAGATAATTTCATGCAAGACAATAGTCTTGTAGCAATCGACTGCATTTTCTATCTTTGTAGCATGCTGCTGTTTTCTGTTAATTCACTGCTTCATCTATGCTTTTCATATCTTTGTAGCATGTCGTTCTACGTTGTTTTGAAAGGAAGAAAGCCAGGGGTGTACACAACCTGGCCTGAAGTCACATGCAAGTGAATGGGTTCAAAGGCGCTTGTTATTTCAAGTGCCGAGATGAGGAGGCAATGGGTTACTTCCACTCTAATTACAAGGATGAACGATGTGGAAATAAGGGGAAGAAGTGCGCAATGGCCACCCATCAACGCCACTTTCAAGTGGTCATCCAAACAAACTACATTGTAAGTGCCCACTTGCGGGGGGGGCAAAAAGTTTGGCAACCAAACACTTTTTGGAAGGTGGAATGTATTGTAACTCAAATGAGTTACAATCCCATGAAACTCCCACTTTCACACTTTCATGCACCTACATCCAACCAAACAGGCCCTTAGAACACTGGTTTTAGTGTAGTTTGGAATATCCACAGTGTGTCCAAAACGTGTCCAACATGAAACAAGAAAAACATTTTTGGAGCGTCTGTGCTTCCTAGGTCCCTATTTGAGAGAGATTGGTTTATACAGCCATTTTCGGCAGTGTGGTTCCATACTTTAAATATTCAAATTAGGTTAAACAGAAATCATACCAAGTTGTTAGTAATCACTCACAATTCAAATTCAAATAAGTATTAAATCTACTATTAATTTATTATATGAACAAGACTCCCACAAAACTAATCCAAGATTTCAAGCAATGGAATGGAATCAACAGAAGAAGATTATGATCCAGCACAAGTTGATCATGATCTATGCAAAGGAACGAAAGAGCATCCTTTACTGTACAAGCAGCATCTGGCCGAACACCGCACCCTCCATGACACCATCCTCGCCGTCGAATCCTTTCGGCACCGTGACCACCAGCTCCCCGTCGACGCACTCCGCGGTGGCGAGCCTCGGCCGGGTCCCGTCCGGGAGGCGGAACCGCCACCGGTCCAGATCCATCTCCTCCTCCTCCTCGTCGAACTCCGCCCCTCCGCCTCCGCCGACACGGACGACGACCTTCATGACCCCCGGGTGGATCTCCACCGCGTGGGCCTGGACCCCGACGGGCGAGAGGAAGGAGCCGCCTGCGGAGGCGGCAAAGCGGAGCCACGCGGGGGACTCGGAGACGGAGACGTGGGCGTCGAAGGAGAGGGGGAGCTCCAGGACCTTGCTGAAGATGTGGGGGCCGCCGGAGATTCTTCTGGTTCCCGCCACCGCCGGAGCCATAGCCGAAGGTGCCGTTGCGCTTCCGCGGAGGAACCGGATGGACCCTCATCGCTCGGGGAAACCCTAGATTCTCGATTTGGAAACCCTAACCCTAGTTTTTCAAAAGGGGAATTTTTTGGAGGAGAGTAAGCAAAGTGGAAGAAAAAAGTGAAGATTCTAAATTCTTATCCGTAATAATATTTGTTATACGAAAGGGGGTATTCTCGGAAGAGCGGAAATATGAGAGAGCCCATTACGAAAAGGAGTGAGGAGTTCCCATGTATTTAAAGAGGAGGGGCTGCGCTTTAGCCCTTGGTGTTTCCCGATATTATCGAAAATGCCACGGGTTATGGTGGACTGTGAGATGGGAGCTTAGCCGTCCGATCTGGCTGGGATCCGACGATTCCGATCGGACGGATGGTGATGGGTTTGATTTCTCACGTGACGTGTCAGTCCATGGCGCGTGGTGGACGTAGATCTGGCGGGAAGTACTTGCACGGAAATGAGACTATAAGAAGTGATTATGTTTACCACGCGTAGGTGGGGCCCACAAGGAAGCTTTCTTCAACATGGACCCACATGTCAGTGGAAGAGAGTAGGAAAGCAGTGCTCAAATTGTGTTTAGTAGCAAAATGTTTATAATTGCGAGTAAATATTCCCTAATTTCAAACAATGTGACTTTATAATGGTTTTGTTAGGGACACAAAAACTTACTCGGAATTAGTCCAGGATCGAGACTAGTCCAATTTTTGTTGAACTTTTACTCAAAGTAGCCAAAAATTTATTATGAGCTGTTCAACCCCACCCCCCCCCAAAATTCCCTCCAACAAAAACATTCTAACTTCTACTGTCTCTCCCTCTCCAAATCATTTTCCTCCTTTCACTTTAAAATCTTAAATTTCTTTCTTCTCCTCTCCTCCAATTCCAAGCATTAATCAATCCTTGGATGACATCCAAAACTTCTTACCAATCTTCTTCTCCATATTCCCATCTCTAATTTTATGTTTGTATTTTATTTATTTTCATAAATCTTCTTTCAATCATTGTTAATGTCCAAATATCATATGTATTAACATAAAGTAGGTTTAGGATGAACTTTGGACGAATTTGAAGTTTCGAACCCATTTAGTGTTTCGAACTTCGGATTTTCGCCGACTAGAAAGCATCTGGACTGTAAATTTTTTTTACAGTCCTCGATTCAGTCATGACTAGAGAAATTTTCTACGGTCCTTACAACGAAAATCTTAAAAAAAATATAATATTTTGTCAAAAGTCAAGACAGAGGGTACAAATCGTTGTTCGGACTGAAATTCGACAAAATGCCTACAAATAAGGCTACAACCAGCGCATGAAAGTATATTTTATGACTGAAACTAGTAAACATAATCTTATTCTTTAAAAGTTACTTTAGTTAATAAAATTATAACATTCTTCACCAATTGCAAAATAAAACAAAATATTTTATCTGCATTTTTGTGTCCAACTCGAGCAATATTTGGACATTAATCTAAACTTTAGTGCATGCTATAATTACTTCAAGGTTCAAACAATTTGCATTTCCCCAATCAGACAACACAACACATGTTTTTTGGAATCAATTTTGCAGGAAGATGTTCCATCAGGCTTTTAGTTCATTGAACAACATGTTTTATTTAGAACTGTAAAAAATTGACAGTCCTTCCAATTGGTAGGACTGTCAATATTTTAACAATCCTATAAATTATGTTGTTCATTGCAAATATCTAATTTTTAGATAGTTCTAGCTGTTAGATTCATGACATAAACATCATCTTCACCATCCATTAAAACCATTTAGACGGCATAAAGAGAGAATCTTTCATCATCCACGTAAAAAGGTATAAAGGGGGCGGCGTTCCTCACAACCCAAAAGTTATATTCTTCTCTAGCATAGTAAAGTTCAACTATTAAAAAGTCTTTCTTTTGCTCCATATTTTTCATTCTCGTCTTAATGATCTACAACTAAATCTCGGAAGAAGACTTGTATGGACCTTTGAAATGATGTCATTGCGCTAGACGGGTGGAGACAGACAAAAACACTAATTCCATGACAAGAAGCTAGTGTTACCAATCATATTCGTTGTTGCTTTGAAAAAGTAAGCAAAACAACCCAAATAAAATGTACAAAAGCCAGGCAAGTATTACCATCCCTGTCTGCCTGTTCCATTTTCCTTTTCCCCAAACTTGAAAGTCCAAAAACTTGCGAATACTTCAATTCATATTTCCTGGGTTGAACATAATGGGGCTTTTGGATATTTAATATTCGTTACATATAAGCTCAATTTTGATTACAAACAAAGCTGACGGTCTCTGTTGCTAATAGTTTCTATTAGGTAAATGTCTCTTGCTCAATTGCAATGCTCAAGCATTTATCACAACTAATAAATGCACGTACTTGTACCTGTGATAAACGTATAATAAAAATAACCAATTATAGTTAAATATTTTTCTACTCATGTGTTAAGGTGGGAGGTTTTTTTTTTTCTTATTTGGTTGAGCTGGATTCCCATTTTGCATATATAACAAATTTAAACTTTTTTAACAATTATTTTACATATTTTTTTTAAAAAAAAATGGTTGATAATATACACGGCTTAGACGACTCAACCTTGAGTCGTTTTGAAGCCCCTTTATAATAGTAGAGATATGGAGTCAAAACTGACCCAAAAAACTATAGAACATTTAAAGTAGATTTCTTCAAAACTCCTTAAAGTCAAGGGGTCACAATTTCAGGAAGTTTCTTGAAATATCAATTGAGCTTTCCCTCCACTGGAGTACAATCTCGTTCAATTCCTCAAACCTCTTCAGCAGGCTGGACTTGTACGCTTCAACTTCAGGGTGCTCACCAGAGTGTGGGATGGAACTTACAACAGGCACTGCACCAGCTTGTCGCAAAACCTCTGCTACTAAATCTGCAGTCGTCGTGACAGAACGAGAAAAGAAGCGGTTAAAAAAGGAGACAAGTTTATGGTTACAGAATTGACATTTAGCATGTCGAGCAGTCATTCAATTTTTTGGGGTAAACTGATTTACCAAAGTTTCATAATGGGTAACGCTTATCAATCTCAACTTTCACAGTGAACTTAAGAAAAAGAGAGCTCATTATGCCCTAAAGATGAGTACAAGGGCAACAACCAACAGATGCTTGAAAGGAGTGTATAATCGGAAAAAGAAAACGAAAAATAAAAATTCAGGCTCCAAACTTTCCAATTGGACATATCAGAGCTTAAACTCTAAGTTGATACGGCGCGTCTACCCAGACCGAGAGGGGGACCGCGTGCCACGTGTCCCCCTCTCATTGGTCGGACCGAGTGGCCCATGCTAGCAGGGGGCTGGGCGTGTGGGCCCCCGCTCCCGACCAATGAGGGGGACACGTGGCACCGCGGCCCCCCCCCCCCCCCCCCCCCCCCCCCCCCCCCCCCGGTCTGTGAGAAGACTTTTTCAAGTTGATATAAAATTCAGGGTCTAAACGCTAATTAGCCTGTTTTCTATCCTTCAACCGATGAAGTTTTATATATGTAACAAACTCAACTGTATAATCTCCCATTTAAAGTGACGAAAACTAATTAACCTACAAATAAGCATTTTCTCGCATGCTTAAAACGGGACATCAACATAGATTATTACCGTAAATATTCAGAAAAGTAGGCAGGAGCACAGTTTGGCATAGAGGATAATGAAATGGAAACGCAGAACATCAGACAAAGGCGCCAGTTCCAAAGTCGAGCAGGAAGAAATCCGATTTTGTAATTAAAATTGTCAATTAAAGATGTACATGATCAAAAGTTTTTAGGACTCACCTGAATGAGAAAGTGCAGCAAGAGCTTTCAGAGCTTCTTTGCGGGTTTTACCATCTTTTGCGGCCTCCAGCATATTCAGGAGATCTTGAGCTCCACCCATCTCAACTACTTTCATTCTCCTTTCATCTGTGTATTTAGAAAGTTGAGGGCAATCATACTTTACCATGTTCCAATATCATTATACTAAAATCTAAAATCTAGAATGTTGAGAATCTCATCACACCTTCTTCACATAATATTTTTAAATGCCATTGTTCTGTGTCAATATATATTTCTATAGAACTTAGTACTTGAGGACCTAATCATGTTAGTAATGCCTACAGAAAGCCTTACAAAAAGTGAGAAAAAGAAGAAAAATAGAACAAGGCATGTTTCAAGTTTTCAACGAACTTCTTATTCTCTATCCTTTTCCAAATAATTATTCTCTATCCTTTTCCAAATATTGAAAGCCAAAGCTAAATGAAAGAAAGGTGTGAAAAGAAAATGAGAATGCCTCTGAAAGCAACAAAGAAGAAAAGAGGAAAATTTCAATAAATTTACAACAAAAATCTAGGAAAGATAGATACTCCAAATTGGTACTGTATTGTCTCCTGTCCATGTTGCATACATATCAGAAACCACCAGTCACTCAAAAGTACCCGAAGACCTGCCAAAATCCGTGTTGTGTCCATTTTGCCATGTCTGTAACATGTAGTGCATTCGTATATGTGCAACGTAAGTGAAAGTCAATATTAAAATTCTATTGCAGGTAGGAGCTTTCATTTTAGTGAAAAGTATTACGGCAAAGGTGCGACAATGGGAAAAAAAAAGATACTAGAAAAGAATTAACTCTCAAACCCCCAAAAAATCAATAATCGTTAATGAAAGGATTACAATCTCTCATAATCCTCGCCAGACACTGGAAGAACCAAAATCCTACATCTTTTTTTTTCTCTCCCTTACTTTTCACGAAAGGAGGCACCTATATTTATAGGCCAAAACCTAAACCCTAGAATTAAATTTATTAAACACCAAGGAACTAATCATAATCTATTTAAAACTTAAATAAACATAAACCTTTCTATATAAACTTGAGTCAAATGCTAACAATCTCCACCTTGGCTCATGTTTATCCTACCCCCAATCAACAAAATATTCCTCCACACACACACACCCCCCCAACCCACACACACAAACCACAGTATGTTGGTTAAATTACACATTTTTATCACCTCGTCTTGGTAGACCTTAAAAAAATAGGCATTGAATGATAACGTTCAATCTCAGCACTTCATACCTCTCAATCCGACTTCATCCTTTATCATATCGACTTCAAACTCCATACCACCATAGTCGTCTCAACAAAAAATCACCAAAGACAAATATCACTAAAATCATAATAACCAGAAAGCACCCTAAACTTAGCAAATCATCATATGATCACCATAATCACCAAATTCAATTGCAATAGAAACTTCATCATGAACAAACACCACCATCACAAAAATCATCCATAGAAGCAACATCTAGAAGCAGAAAAAACAAATCAGCTCCACCTTCAACAAAACTCGGTTTTACTTTTTTCTTTCTCTTTTTTCTTCGGCCTTCACCTTGCACGAAATTGCCAAACATCGTGGCCTCAAAATGTTCGTGCTCATCTTTTCCACCACATCGAATCTCAAACCCCACTCCTATACTTATATGCTACGACAAAGTCACGATAATGAAAAGAAAAATAACAAGTTCATAGAAGAAAATTAACTCTAAAAATCAACAAATCAATAATCATCAATTAAAGGATTACAGTCTCTCATAATCCTTACCAAACACTCAAAAATTCAAATTTCTCTTCCTCACTTTTCTCAAAAGAAGATGACTATATTTGTAGGTCAAAACCTAAACCCTAAACAAACCTAGTAATCTAATAGTTATTAAACACCAAGAACTAATCCTAGTCGTAATATAAAAACAAGCATTCTAAATGAACTTGAGCCAATCCTAACAATAAGAGCCAAAGAAGAAGTCAGAGCTGTTATTTCCTTCCTGACATACTTTTATAAGTGAAATAACAAGAATTGTTGGAATTAGAAGATGAAGTTCTTTTACATTTTAGAATTTATAACCTGCAAAACTTGATCAAAGATGCAATTTTCCCAAAAAAAAAAATCCAAACCATCATTTGATGGAAAAATAAAAATCTTACAGATGAAAATAATTACCCTCGGCAAAGAAGACACAAAAGCACTCTTGAGAAACAAAGAAGACAACACAATAAAGGAAGTCCACAATGGAAAAACCTCAATTTGAAGTAAAATAATAACATTATGGTACTTCTGTACTAATAATTACAAAAGCAGATAAAGAGAGAGTTTCATTACACAATACTTGCATTTTGTTGGAAATATGGAATTTCCATTGCACAATACAGTAGTACTGTCACTTAGCAGTAGGGTATAGTTCAATTTTGGAGCAATATCAATATCTAAGGTTCATGTCTAAAAGTAGGATGCACGGGCACTTGAAAATCAGTTTCGTGCCTGTGTAGTGTCATGTTGGACACATATAGGGTATGGCACAGACTCTCAATATCCAATGTTGTGTCCGTCCGTATAGTGTCATATTTGTGTCAGTGCAACATAGGAATGAAACAACTCGCAACACAAGCACAGACAATATTGTGAGTTACTAAACCACCAACTAAGGAGGTTATAGATTTTTACATAAGATACTCGCCTACTATCATTACAGTTTGACTAATGGCTACTAATTAGGGCTGTAAAACGATTCAATCCGTTCGCATTCGGCTCGATCCAAGCTCGGTTTAAGCTCATTCGTGGACTAATTGATACCGAGTTCGACTCGATCTTGTTCGCAAACATGCTCGAGCTCGGCTCGGTTTCTCATATTAGGACTTTTTCTATATGTTATGCCTTTTTTAATATATAGAAATATATTTTGTCTTAGAAATTTTACTCATTTTTTTAGTTCTTTATATGATGGTAAATTTACGATGTAAAGAGCATAAGTAATTCAATAAAAAAGTCTTTAAAACTAGAGAGAAACAGTGTGATAGTCTATACAACATGTCCTATAAATACTCACTACTAGGGTTGTAAAACGATTCAAACCGTTCGCATTCGGCTCGTGTTCAGCTCGGTCTAAGCTCGGCTCGAATCAAACTCGTTCGATAGTTAAGTCAAACCAAGTTTGAACACTCTTTGTTCGAGCTCGTTCGTTCGATTTTCAGCCCTACTAATGCCAGTCATAAGTGAATATTTAACAGATCATAATAAAGTTTCTGATGACAATGTAAGTAGGTCTTCTCCACCATCAAACTAGAAAGAAACATTCCTTCAAATGAAAACCAAGATTGTAGAGTTTTCATTAAATTAGGTTTCATCTTTAATCAAACGTCTTAAATCTATTTCTCTCAGTCAATAGGATAATTGCATGAAAAACAGTACATGATTAAGTGAATCTCATATTTAAAAACGGAAATTTTCGTCAGATGCATAAAAGTATCCCAAAATTACGTAAAAAGAACAAAGTTTGGGGTATTAGCAAGCAAGGCATCGTCGCGCCCTTTAAAAGGGCGTAAAAAAATAAACGCCCTTAAAAAAGGCGTCATAACATTAACACCCACCAAAATTAATAACCAATTTCTTAACCACAACCAATTTCTTAACAACCAATCAACCAATTTCTTAACAACCAGTCAACCATGTATTAAAAAAAAGAATGAAAAACAACGCCCATTAAAAGGGCGTAATATTTTTTGGCGCCCATTAAAAGGGCACAAATTTCATTTTGCTGCCCAAAATTTGGACTTTAAAAAAAAAAAAAAAAAAAAAAATTGGCCCTTTCCGTCTGCGCTGTGTTGCCTCCTTTGCTGGCGTTGTAAAAAAGAGTAGGAGGTTGTAAAATTATATACGTTGTAAAAATAGCCGTTGTAAAACTGAGTAGGAAGCGGTAAAAATATATATATATATATATATAAAATAAACGCCCAAAAAAAGGGCGCCGAATCGAAAAAAAAATGCCCTTTTTATGGGCGCATTTTTTTCCTGCATGCTTAAAAAGTCTCTAAACCAATTCTTCATTCTCTAACCCAATTCTTCATCCTCCAACCCAACTGCTTTATTTCTGACGCCCAAATAAAGGGCGTAAAAATTTGTACGCCCTATTTTAGGACGTGACGATGCTGTATATGTAATTTGGGGAAACTTAGTTCCTTTTATATAATAAGCTAAAAATTTATTGCTTACCGTACAATTTTCCGTTTAAAAAAAAGCATTATACCCCTCATTTGAAAAACTACAAGCAAACAAATATTGTGAAGCATATAGATGGGAAGTATGAGAAAATACCATCAATTGCATAACGTGATAATCTGGATGCTCCCATTCTCTTGAACAATGGATCCTTCACATGCAAAAGTGAGATAGACTGTTGCAGCAGATTATCACCTGATGGTCAGAGGTGATGTGGTGAATGATTCTCATAATTAGGTTTTAGCCACAATGCAACAGACACCTCAATAATTTACTGTTATCTAACAGGCTTGAAACTCCATAACAGAAACAAGGTCATACATTACATACCCATGTAAGGGAAGAACTGGTAACCAACAGCTCCACCAGTTGCTACAAAAATAAGTTTCAACAGCCATCCTGTTTTCCTCTCAACATCCTCTTCGAGTGAGATGTCTGCAGATGATACAACTATGAGTCACTTCTGCACAAGATCCCATCACCATATCGAAAGTTACTGACAACAACAACAGCAGCAACGACATGAGACCAAATGTTTTGTAGTCGCTACATGAACTATTTTCTTCTATTCATGTGTCTATCTTATAAGTCATAATGTTCATTTGATATATATTCGACAAAGTTCATTCCAGGTGGCTGTTACTGTAACACAACCCACCCCTCCATGCTCGAGAAGAGCAGTGGAAATAAAGGCATTAAACACTATTTAAAATGAAAAAATGCCACATAGATTATGTCAATCCAGTGTCGTAGCTGACAGGAACATGTAACAAGGCAGACATTTGATCACCATATTGTTCTAGTTTAAGACTTTTTAAGTATAAGGAGAACCCTTCTCAAGAACCACTTGCAGTTTTTCTACCAGTCTAGAACTTCCTTTAGAAAGGAAGAAGACAAAAAAGCTTGCCATACTAGTGAAACCTGGCAATGTCATAGATCTCCAGAAAAAAGTGATCAATATTTAGAAGAACCTAAGGAGTGAGAGGTAGGAATTTTAATGTGTATATGATTGTATATTGAGATTCATGTCAATTGAGTGACCATGTGACATATTGTCCTCTAATTAGCCGAAATGAAAAACACCTTAATGTGAGGCTCTCCCCTCTTTATATAGAGGTACAAGCAAGGTAGTCAAAGGCACAAGCGCGCTCGAGACACAAATGGTCCATATCGCACGAGGCGCAAGGGACACTTAAGGGGCACACCCGAACAAAGCGAGGCACAAAAATAATAAAACAATATAAATGTACATATATAGTTAAATAAATTAGTAATATAAGCAATAAAACCAAATAATATATTAAAATCAACAAAAACATATTAAAACATAACCGAGTGAAATGGCAGAGCAACAGTAGCACTCAATAAAACAAACAAGAATTTGTGTTCCCTACCACGCTTTTAATAAATTTTAGTTTTCTTAGTTAAATTGTAGCCAACTTTAGCAACCGGGAAATGACTACCTCCCTCCCACTTGTATGAGGTAAGGGCTATCTCTGTGCATCAAAATTTTGTGTAAAAATAAAATAAATAAATAATAATAATAAAATATAAGGCACCCATTTTCTTGGTTGCACCTTGCTGAAAGGCGCCTCGCCTAGTAAGGTGCGAGGCGCAGCTGTTGCGCCTTGCTACGAGGCACGCCTTTGACTACCATGGGTACAAGACATTAAGATGAAATGAATGATATCAACATGTACTAAATATAATGCATATAAATGGGACATGCTCAAGCGTGATGACACGGGTTAGACAGCTTTTGAGTATCTTATTGAGAAGACACAGTTAACAAGGTAAACACATAGTTAAACAATATTCTTAATTTCGCCTAACTGCAATAGAAATGGATGAACTATGATAAGAAAATAAACAGCCAACCGTACCATTAAGTCACTAGGAAGATAATAACTAAGACCATCTAATCACAAAAGCCTAACCTTGGAGCCAATAAATTCCAGGGGGCAACTATAGACATTATTAGGTAGACTGATGGCTTCAGGGCAACTTTAAACGTTATTAGGTAGACTCGTGGTTTCAGGTAAGCCTCTGATGGTACTGAAGGCTTTAGTTAGATCAGCCTGGCGAAAGATTACCCAGGAAAGAACTCAATGCCAAAGGTTATCCCACCTTAAGGACCACATAAACATAGACCACAGTGTAACAGGAAAGAAACTTGGTGCAAATTCCAATAGTGCACTGGTGTGAGCCAATAGGGGCATATGATTATAGTACATTCCTCCAGTAATTGGGAGTGTGAGAAAGGGTGAATGGGTTGCAAGGACACAGATATGACACAGCACAGCGACAGACACGAGACCCATTTGGTGTGTCCTAGTGTATTTTGCAATGTCCGGGGAGTGTCTGACACGACACGACACACCCCACATTTTTGGAACGACCATGCTTTCTAGTTGGTGGTGTGTCAGCAGGGCGGGTTGGGGGATTAAAAGTACCCACCTTAGCACTCAAAATATATATAAAGCCCACAATCTCTCTTTACAATATGAGCTAAACCATCAAAAATAGAATCCACAGTCATGCGAGCTCTAGGTTACCACAATTTTTTAAAATTCTCAAGGCTTTCCTATTTTACTTATGTTGTTAAAAGGGTTATCCATAGTTTCGGATCTACTCATGAGGCAACCAGTTTTGGCCCTCATCTCTATCTAAGGGATTAGCTCTCACCTCTATCTAAGGGATGACACGTGTCTTGTGACGTAGGTTCTTTATAGACACTACTAGTGAGTCCATGAATTTCCTCTTCTTTCGAGAACTAGAAGAAAGTCTTGAAAAACTTTTTTGGGAAAAATTCTTGAGATTCTCTTACTTCATGAGATGCTTTAACAACAATAAAGCATGGTTCACATTAACAGCCGACACCGACATATGTGTTGGCCTATTGGTCATGGTCAAACCTGATTTAATAATTGATCAAACTTTGTCTCGATATACGGGCTACTTAAAGATGTTTTGGACTCTTGGACAGTACCAAAGATCTGCTATCCATTCTGTTCAAGACCGAAGCTGTGTTTGCCACTCGAGTTTGTATTTCCTTTATGTAATGTAATTTTTTACTTTTATTGAGTCTAGGAATACATTAAACACCGAGTCGTACTGGCAAATACGCTACCCTAAAATGTTTTCAAAATATCCCATGTTTTAAAAAACAGCCCCCTATTTACAAAAAGCTCCTAACTGCTTAAAACTATTTCAAAAAGCCCAAAAATCGAATTGCAAAAAATTCTGACCAACCCTGACAGAACTCGGCCAGAGTTCGGCCAGAGTTCAGTTAGTGAACGCTGCTTTTTGAACTTGGTCTTCCTACAGTTATGGATCCCAACGAGATTTTCTTATAGAGTTCTGCCCGAATTCTGTCCGAATTCTGACAGAGTTGTCTTTGGAAAAACTATAAATAAAGAAGGATTTCGATCATTTCAACTCACTCATTCAGTTTCATCTCTTCTATCTAAAGCCTATTGTTCTATTCCAAAGAGTTCTAAGTTTTATTTTTCAAATCACAAGCCAGTTACAATTCTCTAGTCGATTTGCCAGTGCGGTACGGTGTAGAAGCTTCAGAGCAATTGTAATCAAAGGCTTGATTAAAGAAAGACTCTTCACAATTGAAGTTGGTCGAGTACTTCGTATCAAAGCTCGCGTTTGTATAAGTTGCAAGAACTTCGTATGAAAACTTGCGGTATTTTTTAATAGTGGATTCAACTGGAAGCTAGAGTTCTTCCGACTGGACTATTCCTCACAAGAGGGAAACCAATATACATCGTCGCCTTTGCGTTTGCTTTCTGATCTCTGCTTTTACAGTTATTTACCTGTGATATATATATTTCTCTGTGATCTTGCTGCTAACTTTTTAAATTAGCTATATTCCGCTGCCTACTCTATTCATCCCCCCTAGAGTATTGTGCTTTAGAAATTCGTTCCTACAATTGGTATCAGAGCGGGTTATACAGGTAAAGCAAGGTAACATTACAGTTATAATTTTACTATTCTTAACTGTTACATAGATCACAGCACAACACATGGCAACTGTGAAGTTCACAAGTGAAGGCCAAGCCACAAACAGACCTCCTCTGTTTGACGGTACAAATTATACCTATTGGAAAACACGGATGAGTTTCTTCTTGAAATCTCTAGACGTTGACTTACGGTCTATAGTTGTTGATGGTTATAAAAAGCCTTCTCGTATTCTTGTTGAAGATGTTTTGGTTGAAAAACCGCATGATAAGTATACTGATGAGGAAAAGAAAAAGGCTAGTCTTGACGCATGTGCTATTAACGCTTTATTTTGTGCCTTAGACATGACTGAATTTAACAGGATGTCTACTTGCTCAACATCAAATGAAGTGTGAAAACTTTTTGAAGTAACCCATAAAGGTACAACGCAAGTCAAGGAGTCAAAGATCAGCAGACTTACTCAGGAGTATGAGGCGTTCAAGATGAAGCCAAATGAATCTGTCACTCAGATGTTTACGAGATTCCTGGATATTGTAAATCCTCTGTCATCATTAGGCAAGGATTACAGTAACCATGAGAAGATTCGCAAACTTCTACGAGCTCTCACGAAGAATTGGATTCCAAAGGCTACAACAATTATTGAAGGGAACGACCTCTCAACAATGTCTCTTGAAACACTCATGGGTAAGTTACTCACTCACGAGCTGGAACTTCAAGACTTTGAAGATGCTACACCAAAGGAGAAGTCAGAGAAGTCGATCGCTTTCAAAGCTTAACATAGAAGAACTGTAGAAGATGATTCCGACGATAGTGACTCTGACACTGAGGATCAAGCTCTTATGGTGAGAAAATTTAAGAAGTTCATGAGATTCAACAGAAGAACAAAGGACAACAACAGCAACAGCAACAACAACAACAACGATGAAGATCCTATTTGCTATGGCTGTACGAAGAAAGGACATATGAAGAAGGATTGTCCAACAGCATCATCATCAACCAAGAAGAACATCAAATATGACAAGGGCTACCTGAAGAAGTCTACGTCCCGAAGATATGCCAATACAAGCATATGGCATGAAAGTGAAGCTAGCGACTCAGAAGACGAGCAATCAGATGACGCTGCAAATGTATGCTTGATGATGTACGATCAGGTAACCACTAACCCATTGTTTGATACTTATGATGATTTTACCTTTGAGCAACTAGGAGAAGCCTTTACTGACCTCTTAAGGGATTACAGAAGACTGCGTAGTAAATATCAGACCTCTAAAAAGGTACTCAAAGAGTACAAAGGTGAAATAGGAAGACTTACCGACCTACTAGCTGAGGTTAGAAGTAGTAATTGTTCTAGTGAGGAAGGTGAGCTTTCTTCTGTTAAGCTGTTATTACACGAGATCCAAAGACTATCCGAAGAGAATGACAAGACCATTACCCAATTAGAGGAAGACTTACTCAAAGAAAAGAAAAGTCTCCAGCAAGCTACTGTTAAAAATGATGCACTCACTGCTAACTATAGCTTGTTATATGACACCTCCAAAAAATTAAAAATTAGGATAGGAAAACAGCATGAAGTTGTTGCTTCCTACCCTAACACGTGTCAC
The DNA here is from genome assembly GCA_029216955.1 of Iris pallida. Lineage (NCBI taxonomy): Eukaryota > Viridiplantae > Streptophyta > Magnoliopsida > Asparagales > Iridaceae > Iris > Iris pallida. Next base: position 1,273,046 of record JANAVB010008796.1, read on the forward strand.
TTACCGAATCATCGGAACACGATCAAACCCAACACTGTCAGATCTAACCAAACCAAACCATTGCCCAAGAAGACAAATAGGCATGCATTCTTTTACACTAGAAAACCTAGACCTACCAATAATGCACAGCACTCTGCTTTCAACACTTAGCATGCTAGATGTCACTATCGTGGCACCATTGGTCATATTTCTTCTTCATGTACTGTTAGAAAGCTTGTTGATTTAAAAATTTGTGCATGGATACCAAAAAACTAACATTCCAGGACCCTACAAGAAATGGGTACCAAAGTTTTCATCTGCAAATTTTTTTGTAGGTGAAACGTCCTTCACATGCTAGAAGCAAATGGATCCTCGACAGCGGTTGCTCACGGCATATGACCGGTGATGCTTCATTATTCGCAACACTGTCGAAGAAGAAAGAATGATACGTCTCCTTCGTAATAATTTGAAAGGGTACATAATTGGTATTGGTAATATTGGTAAGGCTCCCTATCATGTGATTAAAGATGTCTGTCTAGTTACCGAGTTAAAACATAATATGCTCAGCATAAGCCATTTAGCTGATCATGGTTATGGCATTAACTTTGTCAAAGACAAATGTACTATAGTTGATAACTCAACTGGTAGTACTATCTTTGAAGGTACCAGGAAAGACAATATATATGTTTTCTATCTGTTAGAAGATGCTAACAAAGCAGGTAGATGCTTGATGGCCAAAAGTGATGAGTGTCAACTATGGCACATGAGACTCGGTCATGCAAACATGGACACAATTTCAAGATTATCCACAAAGAAGATGGTACGAGGCTTACCGGACATTTCTTTCAAGAAGGATACAGTATGTAGCGAATGTGAAAAGAACAAAGATACTTGATCCGCTTTTAAGTCCAAGAACGCTGTAAGTACCGCTAGACCTCTATAATTGCTGTACATGGATTTATTTGGACCTAGTAGAATTGCTAGCCTAGGTGGTAAGTTATATGCATTTGTAATAGTAGATGATTTCTCTAGATACACGTGGGTATATTTTCTTGCACGCAAGAACGATGCATTATCAGAATTCGTCACCTTTTGCAAGAAGGTTCAAAATGAAAAGGGTTTCATGATCACTCATATTCGAAGCGATCATGGCGACGAATTTGAGAATGTAGAGTTCAAGCAATTTTGTGACACATGATCATTTGCATGAGTTCTCTTGCCCAAGGACTTCACAACAAAATGGAGTTGTTGAACGTAAGAACAGGACTCTATCCGAAATGGCTAGAGTAATGTTAAATCAATTTAGTCTACCTAAATACCTATAGGCTGAAGCTGTAAATACAACATGCTATGTTCTCAATAGAGTTCTAATTCAACCTATATCGAAGAAGACTCCCTATGAATTATGGTTTGATAGAACCCCCTATGTTTCTTATTTCAAAGTATTTGGTTGTAAATGCTTTATTCTTAATACTAAAGATAATTTGGAAAAATTTAACGAAAAGGCCGATGAAGGTATATTTTTAGGTTATGCGGCGAAAAGTAAAGGGTACAGAGTCTTCAACAAGAGAACGATGATCATCGAAGAAACAATAAATGTTAAATTTGACGAACTCAATCAACACTCAGTCGATGATGATGAAGACATAAGTACACCAAGTACAGCTCCTGCAGAACCTTCACACAAAGCACCAGTTGATTCTCCAAGCAAATCACGTACAGAACCAGAAGTCGGAACCAGCAATCCAGAGGATATGCCAAAAGAAATGAGATTTTTGACAGACCATCCAAAGGACTTGGTAATTAGTGAGATTACCAGGGGTATAAGTACTCGTTCCTCTAGTAAAGATATAGCTTCTTGTGTTGCTTTTATTTCACAGCTTGAACCCAAAAATATTGAAGAAGCATGCAGTGATAATTTTTGGTTAGATGCTATGCAAGAGGAATTGAACCAATTTAAACGAAATCAAGTTTGATAACTTGTTTCCAAGCCCATTGATCATCCGGTCATTGGCGCCCGCTGGGTATTCCGAAATAAACTGAATGAGAATGGCTTAGTGACTCGTAACAAGGCTCGATTCGTAGCTCAAGGATACAATCAGGAAAAAGGTATCGACTACGATGAGACTTATGCCCCAGTTGCGAGATTAGAATCCATTTGTATGTTATGTGCATTTGCATGTTTTCATAATTTTAAGTTATTTCAAATGGATGTTAAAAGTGCATTTTTGAATGGTTTATAAAAGAAGAAGTTTATGTAGCTCAACCTCCAGGTTTTACTGATTTCAAAAATCATGATTATGTTTTCAAGTTGAAGAAAGCATTATACGGTTTGAAACAAGCCTCTCGTACTTGGTACGATCGTCTAAGCTCTTTTCTACTTGACAATGGCTTTTCAAAAAGGAAGGTTGATACTACACTATTTATAAAGTCTTTTAATGACAATCGTCTTTTGATTCAAATTTATGTAGATGATATCATTTTTGGATCTACTGATGATTCATGAATCTCTTTGTCAAAAAAATTCAAAGTGTATGCAGAATGAGTTTGAGATGAGCATGATGGGAGAGCTGAAATTCTTTCTCGGACTGCAAATCAAACAAACCAACAATGGGACGTTCATAAATCAAGCCATGTACACAAAAGATTTATTAAAGAAGTTCGATCTGGAAGCAGTCAAACCACTTGGCACTACGATGGCAACTTCAACCAAGCTTGATATTGATGAACAAGACAAACCTGTCGACATACGTAAGTATCGAGGTATGATTGGTAGTTTACTTAACTGCTAGTCGTCCTGATATAATGTTTAGTGTTTGCTTGTGTGCAAGTTTTCAAGTCAACCCTAAGGAATCACATTTGTGCGCGGTTATGCGTATCTTCCGATACCTTAGAGGCACTTCCTCTGTCGGCTTATGGTATCCCAAAACCACGTCGTTTGACCTAACCGATTATTCGGATGCGGATTTTGCTGTATGAAAGTAGATAGAAAAAGTACCAGCGACACATGTCATTTCCTAGGCAAAGCTTTAGTCTCTTGGTTTAGCAAGAAACAAAATTCTGTCGCATTATCAACAACTGAGGCTGAGTATATCACCCCAGGACGTTGTTGCGCACAAATTTTGTGGATGAAGCAAACCTTAGAAGACTTTGGCTTACTATACACACATACCCATTTTCTGTGACAACACTAGCACTATTAATTTGACTAAGAATCCAGTATGTCACTCTCGCACTAAACATATCGAGATTCGACATCATTTTCTTAGAGATCATCAACAAAATGGAGATATAAACCTTGTATACATAGACACAGAGAATCAATTAGCTGACATCTTCACAAAACCTCCAACGGAAGATCGTTTCAATTATTTACGTCGGAAATTAGAAATTTTAGATGTCAATAATATTTATTAATTTTGTTTTATACAATTATTTTTTAATACTCAAAAACTGTTTTTGAGACAAGCCTACAAAGGGCCTGTCTGTCACCACACGGTCTAAGCGAAACGGTATTTAATTGTTCTCCGGTGAACTCCCATTAGCTGGGACAGTACCCCTACAGCTAATCTGAAACAGTCGCTGTGTAACGAAATTTAATTTGTAAAATAATATTAATTATATTAATTGAAATTTAAAATTAGTAAACTTAGAATTAAATAATTGAAAGAGGATGATGAAAAAGATGTGGCCCATAAAAATATTTTTTTTCAAAAATTCATCAAAAGAACTCTAGGCGAATTCGGCCCGAGTTCGGCCCGAGTTCTGTTGGTGGTATATGTTATATGTTTTTAAGTCAGAACCCGAGGCCCCCTCCTCTTCATCTCTTCCAAACTTCTCTCACAGCAACAGCAGCTGCCCAAAACTTTTCTAAACCCTAGAAAATCTCCAACCCATTGCTCCTAATCCACTATCTCTATCCAAATTTTGGATTCGTACAGAGAATTCCTGTCTCTACAACATACTCAATTTCTGGAAGGTATAACTCTCTCCTTCCATCTCCTTCAATTTCATTAGTTTCTATTAAAATTTGGGAGAAATGCCTAAGGGATTCACTCCTTCCAAGAGGAAGAAGACCAATGCCAGTAAAGAGGCATCGTCTTCAAATCCACCAGAGGATTCCCTCTTTTCTTCGGTCCAATCGGCCGACGGTACATACAATGAGTTTTATTTTGAAACTCATGACCAATCATTGCTATGGTATGGTGATTTTATCATGCGCAACATATGCACTGGCGCCCCGATTAAGTGGACTGCGTTTTCTGACCACCGTCCTTACTTTGAGGTATTAGGGTTACACCGACTTGTCACCGAAAAATTTCCTATAGCTACTAATGCTATTAGATTATTTTATTGCAACTTTGTGTTAGACACTTTTGATGTTAAGACTCGTGTCGGAGGTATTAACATCGAGTTCAATGATGTCTTGTTAGCGGAAATTCTTGGTGTTCCTAACGAAGGCGTCCCGCTCGATGATATCACTGATTTCGAATTTTCCGATGGCACGACTCTTCTCAGATTCAAGAACGATCTTTGTGCACATGCACGTGTCCGTTCTGGAAAGTTAAAGGCTGCAAACTTGAACTTGTTTAACTATGAGTTACATCGCATCATCTATTCCACTATTCTTCCAAAATCCACTTCAAAAGATGATGTTACCAATTTTGAACTATCTGCCCTCTACCACATCATTAAGGGAATTCAATTTTCGGTTCCCAAGACTATTACCCAGATGATGGGACAATGTCGCGCAAGAGATCGAAATCTCTTATGCGATGTTCATTCCACGCATCTTTCAGCATTTTGACATCGATCTATCTACTTGTGCAATGGACCCTGAGCCCAAGTATCTCCGGTTGTCCCGTCGCAGCACAGTCGCTCCTCCTACTCCTCCTTATGTACCTGCTCCACCTCCTCAGGCATACCCTATGTCTTTTGAGGGTATTCATCAGCACCTCTCTGATCTGCGGACATTCATCACTGGCACATCCAGGGAACGCAAGTTCCGCGATGTGAGTCGATTTCAGGCACTGGCCAACTCCTTTGCCGATCTCCGTTTTTCCCAGACTGGACATTCTGCCAGTTCTCTTCCCAGAGATCCTGCTGTCTCCGGATACCACTATGAGGATGAGACGGTATACTCTCTTTCAGCCCGGTAACGCGTATGACTGGTATCGTGGTTCTGGTGCTACTCCACACCATTCTAGAGCTGGCACTTCTGGAGCTGGTCCATCCGGACATGGTGGACGTGCTAGTACTGCTGATGACGACGATGATGAGGATTTGTGATCTAGACGCATTACATTTTGTCTAGATGTCACACTTTTTTCTTTGTTTACTTGGAAATGCTCCGACATTCCAAGATATCACTAGTACTTTATTTTTAGTTTATTTTGCATTGAGATTGTAACTTTCTGAGCTGATGTATTATGAACACCTTTTTATGCTTTGCTTAGCATTTTTTATCATTTCAGTTTAGCTTCATATTCTGATGACTATCTCTTTATGCTTCAATATAAACTGCCTGTGAAATGTTGTTTTTATGTTTATATTTCTTCAACGATTGTTCCTTATGCATATATTGCGGGGGAGCTTCTCTCTTTGCAATTATTTTGCTAAGTGACAACGGGAGAGAAATAGGATCTAACATCTTTTGCAGGATACAGAAACAATTCAGGATACAGTACAATTTTAATTATTTTTTATTATCTTTCAAATCTTATTGATCGAAGATGTTATATCGGTCAAGGTTTGTCAATTATCAAAATGTGAGATTGTTGGTCCATTGATCATGATCAAACCTGATTTTAATAATTGATCAAATTTTGTCTTGACATACGGGCTACTTAAAGATGTTTTGGACTCTTGGATACTGCCAAAGATCTGCTATCCATTCTGTTCAAGACCGAAGCTATGTTTGCCACTCGAGTCTGTATTTCCTTTATGCAGTGTAATTTTCACTTTTATTGAGTCTAGGAATACATTGTACACCGAGTCATACTGACAAATAGGCTACCCTAAAAATGTTTTCAAATTATCCCATGTTTTGAAAAATAGCCCCCTATTTACAAAAAGCTCCTCACTGCTTAAAACTATTTTAAAAAGCCCAAAAATTGAATTGCAAAAACCCTGACCAACCCTGACAGAACTCGGCCAGAGATCGGCCCGAGTTCGGCCAGAGTTCGGTTAGTGAACGTTGCTTTTTGAACTCGATCTTCGTGCAGTTACGGATCCCAACGAGATTTTCTCATAGAGTTCTGTCCGAATTCTGACAGAGTGCTACCTTTGAAAAAACTATAAATAGAGAAAGATTTCGATCATTTCAACTCACTCATTCACTTTCATCTCTTCTCTCTAAAGCCTATTGTTCTATTCCAAAGAGTTCTAAGTTTTAATTTTCAAATTCCAAGCCAGTTACAATCCTCTAGTCGATTTGCCAGTACGATACAGTCAAGAAGCTTCAGAGCGATTGTAATCAAAGGCTTGATTGAAGAAAGACTCTTCACAATTGAAGTTGGTCGAGTACTTCGTATCAAAGCTCGCGTTTGTAGAAGTTGCAAGGACTTCGTATGAAAACTTGTGGTATTTTTCAATAGTGGATTCAACTGGAAGCTAGAGTTCTTCCGACTGGACTAGTCCTCGTAAGAGGGAAACCAATATACATCGCCGTCTTTGTGTTTGCTTTTTGATCTCTGCTTTTACAGTTATTTACTTGTGATATATATATTTCTCTGTAATCTTGCTGCTAACTTTTTAAATTAGCTATTTTCCGCTGCCTACTCTATTCACCCCCCCTCTAGAGTATTGTGCTTTACAAATTCGTTCCTACAATATGCCATATCATATCATTTTGACATGTCCTAATCCGATAGTACCCACTATAGATACCGAGAGTAGGGCTCTTTTTCCCGATCACCTTGGCAAAGAAAAATTACAAGGAAGCGATTGGGGTAAACGGTGTGGACACAGTGGTTCGGCGTGTCAAAGATTTACATGCTACAACGTGTCGATAAAATTCCTTATGTATCGAAGTTGTGTATTTATATATTCACATCATCCATCAATCTTAATATTAATACACTCAGCTTATAATAGATAACAAATAACACATAAAAAGCATGCCAAAATATATGGAAAAAAAATCTAGTTTTTTAGTACTAATAATTATTGATTTTGATTTAGTAAACGAAGAAACATGAAACTCTGAAGCTACCTATATTGATACTCATAAGCAAAGTGTGAGACCAATTTCGATGAGACCAATTCCGATACTGCAAACCTTACAATAAAGCATTTATTCCAGAATTTTGGAGTTGGCTACATGAAACATTATGTTCCATTTAGCCCTAATAAGGGTCTCTTGCGTTAGAGACAACCATTTCCTTTTTAACTATTTGAACCGAAGTTGTGATATGTCTTCCCCTAATTCTAACAACTCATTTAACTAATATCCTACCATTCCTCCTAAAGCTTTGTATTTATTGGTCATCATTGCACATATCCAAAACCATCCAAACAATTTATAAATTTCTTCTCCTCATGTGGCACCAGCTCCAAATTTCGCATTTGTTTTATATCCAACCTTTTAATGTACTACCACTCATACATCTGGACAGTCTCACTTCAGTTGCACTCATTTTTTGGAAATGTTTCTCAAATTTCTAGCCTTTCATATATATATATATATATATATATATATATATATATATATATATATATATATATATATAAAGAAAAAGATAGCAACAATAGGGGATATCTTTCTTATCATGAGATCAAAAACTACTACTATACTTCTCAATATATTATGCTTGAACAAGAGATCCTTCTGGATCTCTACATCGGGATAAATTACAATCCTACATAGCAACAATATGAACGAGTAATACTATATATATATATATATATATAATCATTAGATTGTAGGAAGTCTCAACACACTATATCGGTTATTTTTTAAACAAAATTTCTTCCACTGACGAAAGATCTTTTTTGTTGAAAGCTTTTGTGGGGCCATGTTAATAGTCAAAAATCTAACAAATAGACAATTTCCGAAAGCATATGAATAATCTAATAAACCATCGACATAAGCTTTCTCCATAATAAGTCTGTTATCTTTCTATGCTTTTCCAAGACTTTGTGCCCCGCCAATGCAACGTCAAGCTACAAGTAGAAAGAATGAGCCATGCCACTGGACTCTTCCAGTCTAACGTATGCCTTTGTTTGAAGTCCCCACTCTTTGGTGTAACGTATCATAGATTAATGCAATTTCTTATAGCAAATGGTTTCACCTTTACCTCTTCGTCTATCTTTACGGTATAGGAAAACTTGGAGGGTGCTCCTTGGTTGCAAGAGCTTAACTTGCAACCTAAAAGGTAGGTCTATCTATCTGCCAACTGGCCATCTAGATTTATGGCATGACCCTCTCATGTTCATAGCTACACATGCTAGAAAATTTGCACCAACATAGACTGGTTGACAACCAATAATAAAACTTTGTCAAATCTTGTGTGGAGCTTTCTTATGCTTTGTAGCCGATCACATTCTGCTGGAAGAAGGCTTGAGTGATGGGGCTATATTACTAATACTATGTTTCCTATGATCCATTTATGTTAAGATTCCAAATCTACGCTCCACACTTGTTTTTTTTTTTTTTTTCCTCAACCCACACAGCATCAATCAGAAAATCCCTCCAAATTGCTCCTCTCTTCTCTTTTTGATCTCAAATTTTGAAAAAAAAAAGAAAATTCATTGCAACTCATTTCCCACAAATGGCGATGTGAGACGGCATGTAAGAGAATGGGGCTCATTTTGTACGTTTCGGTACCGATCCACCATTAAAGTCACAAGAACCTACCGCAAAATACTAAATACATACAGTAGAAGGATGTAGCGAATGCAATAATAATACACCTCTTTCGCCGACGGAGCAGAAGCGGCGCAAGCGAGCATAATCTCTCGGATCACCTCCTCCTCCTCCTCTGCTTCTTCCGCTCGATAACTGAATCCCCAAATGAAATAGGGAAGAAAAGGAAGGGTTTTAGAGCTAGGGTTTTGTGGGGGAATCACAAACCCTAAAAAAACAGAAGAAGAAGAAGAAGAAGAAGAAGAAGAAGAAGAAGAGCTTACGGTGGTTCTCGAAGAATAGCGAGAGGGATTGTCCGCCCGAGACAGGGTCGAAAGGCTTCGTAGCCACCGCTGCATGCTGCCGAATCTGGAGACCTTTTCGAGGAAATCGGTAAGTTTGTGTGGAGCCAGTTAGTGTTATTACAAATTTGTAAAAATGATGGTAATATTTCAATACCTAAAATATTTTTAAAAATTGTTAGAGGCCATCATAAGTATAAATTATTTTTGTATACTTATTTGTTTCAAATTTTATTTCACAAATCCATAAACCTTAATTCATATTTTTGCATAATTTCCTAGTGAAAATAGTTTCAATTTGGACTATTGCTGAAATTTCGAACTCCATTAATAGCAGCAGTGTTGTAAATAACAGTGGAGATGGCCGCTTAGGCGGCACCTAAGTGTGAGGCAGTCATTCTTTGTACCGCTTTTGCCGTCGTCGGTGGAGTAGGCGATTGATGGCGGTCTGGCAGCGTAGGTGAACGCCTACCTTGAAAAAAAATTACAAATTTTGTACCAAAAAAAAAAAGTAAACGAAGAGGGAATGTCACAGTTTTTGAACTCTGGATGTTTTTTTTATTCCAATTTATAACTAATGTCAGATTGGGGAATCCATCTTCATATTTTGTACCAAAGACATTGTTAGTCTCAACAAACTTGAAATTCTTAAAATTATTAAGAACTAACTTCAGCTTCATGAGAATTTTATGTAGTATTTACATACATAGGCAGAATGTCATATACACATAGACAAGGCGGTAGGTGGATCCTCTCCGTCGCGCACATGTCTATTCTCGCTTAAAATATTGATTAATAGTTTCAACGCTTCATAATCAAAATATTTCTATTTGGAACGAACGTCAAAAACTGTCAAAATTTTGACAATCAGTATTCACAAAAAAAAAAATGTCTTCAGGAGTACAATTTTTTTGACAATTTTATGTATTACTAAGACTGCCAAACTATCATAATTTTGACAATCTTATAATAAATTTGGACGGCCAAAATGTTAAGAATCATATGTACATCCATGACTACCAAAATTTTGACACTCTTAGTTAACTTCAGGATATCCACCTTAGCATACATGGCCTCAAGCCATATGACCAAGTGAGAAAACAATGCAACTGTTGTTGGTTGTAGGCTTAATTTTGAAAATATCCTCATGGCAACTGTTGTTGTTTGAAGGCTCAGATTGAAATGATTAAGTAGCAAAGTATGAACTCTCATTGTAGAATAACGGAACCCAAAAAAATTTAATATTCAACACAAACCTATTAGTACCATAACAGAATTCATAAGAGCCAAAGAAGAGTTTCTTCTGTAGAATACCATCTCATGTATATAATGAAGACTGAACTAAAACTAATAATTAAAAATAAAATTAAAAACTTATCAAATATTATAAACCACTGCAGTTTCAAGTACATACAATCAAGGGTGGAACCAGGAATCTGAATTGGGGTGGGCTAGAGTAGATTAGGGTGGGCTAGATATAGCTTGGCTCACAAAATTTTACTAAAAAAAATTATATGAAAAATGAAAGTCATTTTTTTTTTGGGTGGGGTGGAGCCCGCCCCAGCCCGTCACATGGGTCCTCCCATGCATACAGTTTCACTACAAATTCATAATTTATTTCGGGAGAGCATGAAGAATATTGAAAGAAACTAGAAGTCTAACTCTGCATATAAATTGGCAGATGAAAGAGATCCAAGACGAACTTGTCAGCCATGGCTAAATCTCTGAAAGTAGCTCTCAATGTCATACCCAAACCTCACTTGGTCCCCCCTAGACTTTCTTCCACCGCTACTGTGACTCTATTTTTCTAGCGCATAGGATTGAATTTCTATATATGGACACATGACATGCTATATAAAGGGGCATAATTGTCACGCCCCAGAACCAGAATACTGGAGAGCGGGGGAATGACTCAGCCAGCTACGTATTACGGATAGATGAATACCGTATAATATGATCAATGTTGTCTACAAGACGAGGGGGTGCATACTACATGAAAGTCTCTCTATGGTCACTTCACATCTATTGTCTCAATCATTCGAACAAGAAACAGAAATAGAGAACATGTAAGATGAAGCAGTAAGGCGTCCCAAACGCTTAACCAAATGTTCTTGATATCTGGCTTTACAAAACATAGCCAGATGACGTAGCAAAATATACACAATTGTTTATCAGCTGCAGCCTGACTTTAGTTACAATTATGTAAAAGTAAATACAAGACAATCCGACTAACATGTCGGTGCCAAACGGCAAGGTATAAAGTAGATAACAAAACGAGCGGGGAAGTAAGAAACCCACTCGAGTCCTCCTGCGATTATCCCTCTAGTGTTGACCATCTTGGAGGTAGAAGTAAGCTGAGTCCTCGAGAACCGGCTCTAAATCTGGCCATGCAAAACCAGAGGGGTTAGACCTCTAATAGCAAGTACCGCAAGGAAGCACGATATGAGGAGTAAAACCAGTAATATGAAACGTAATAAATAGATCTCTGCTGACTACTGGGATTCACATCACATCACGACATTTCGAACCAACTTTCCAACCAAACAAGGACAGAAGTTGACCCGTCATGTCCTGATATTCCGATCATCTTAGTTAGTCATCAGAGTAGAGACAGTACACAAACAAATCAATTTAAACGGCCATACAACTACTACGGTTTGCTACTGTGAGTTCCAAGTTATCCTGGAATTATGCAATAGGGATTCCTCAGTTCTTACTATGTGCAAGCAAGGCTAGTTTACCCAATCAATCAATTACGCCAATCATGAATTAGACGAGTCCCAGCGAGACGTCCGTCATCAATATACAATATACAATATACAATAAATAATATAACCAGATACCGCTCCCTGTCCGTGTGGCAGATTTGCAGTATCTGTGGGAACCAGCCGACCTGTCGGGCACTTAATAGTCCCAAGAGGGCTGCTATGTAAGAACTCGGAAATCCATTCTCTCCATGAAATCATTATTTTATTTAACTTAATAGTCTTTATGTTGAGTGAAATCCCATGCCGTGGATCATGGTCATTCAGAATGAGTACTGGTGTACGGGGTACGATATGCACAACTCTACAATGATACCCGTACGGTTAGATTATAGGTCTTACATAGTGTAATGCAACAATCAAAACTAACTACGAAATAATCATGCCTTGACCATAAAGTACACCTGCTGCTTTTGTAGAAAAATAAATTGAAGCCTGCACATGCCTGTATGCCAATATTCGGGATCGGCTAATCGATTGCAATAGCTCATAATCCATATAGACGTGTCTCATTCATTCAATTCAATAAGATGACTAGCCAGTCTCTTAGTTCCAACTAGGAACGCATGATCAATTATTAGTAAAGTTAACAATCAATGTTAATTTGTAATAAGGCATGAAAGTCAAACCATTATTTAGTATGGTCGAGTCTACAACTCTCGGGGTTAAATTCCAGTCATACTGGGTATCCATAAACCAATCAAGACACAGGGCACGTTCTACACAACCATATGTATTAAAAATATTAACATGCCAAGATTATCGAGTTCATGCAAAAAGGCGTAAAGATATAATAGGAGAATTATCATGCCACCATTAAATGAATAAATTATAGAGCAATAGAAGCACCAAGGTTAGATTACGCCAAGGTTGGTCTATGCCCAAGTTTTTATGCTAAGGCCAACAAGTTACGCCAAGCTTTACGCTGTGGCGAAATACGCGCGCAAAGAACGACGCGTAAAAATAACGTTACGCGTAACTATTACGCGTAAGGGTCAAAGTGTATACATGGATGAATACGCGTAAAGGAAGTATGCGTAAAAAGTAATGGAACAAGTTGCGCGTAAAACTCGTTTTATGCCGAGCCAAGGAGCACACGTAAAAAGAGCTACGCGTAAAAACAGGGTTACGCGTAAAAAGATTTAAGTTTACGCCTGAGACACTGCGCGCGTAAAACATCGCACGCGTAAAAAGTAACGCGCGTAAAAAGTAAAGTTTTTACGCCTGAATGAATACGCGTAAAAAGGGATACGCCAAGTTAAGTAGACTTTGCGTAAAAACATGTTCACGCTGACACGAGTGATCGTAGGCGTAAAAAAACTGATGCTACGCGAGCACGTATAACGTGAGCGTAAACTCAATACTACGCTTGCACGTATAACGTGAGCGTAAACTCAATACTACGTTTGCACGTATAACGTGAGCGTAAACTCAATACTACGCTTGCACGTATAACGTGAGCGTAAAGTTCCTCCCGAACTCCAATTCCTATGGAACCTTCGTTCCAAGCCAGAAATGGGATTCCTATGGTTCAGAATGGCGTATAACACCACCTCAACAAAACGAGAATGAACAAAACTTGGGAGTAAGGAAGTTAACAGATCAAAACTACTAAAATCCGAAAAAATAGTAACTCTAGATCTACTAAGAATAAGACTTCAAAATGAAAAATGCCTAGTTCTAAACTCTCTTAGGATCACGAAAGGGAGATAAATAAACCATAAAATATGGGTTCTCATATGAAGCAAGATGTACTTGCCTACGGTTGGTAGGTGGAGAGAGTAATGAGGAAGAAGAAGAGTAATAGTGAAGGAGAGTAATGAAGAGAGAGAAAGGGGTGGGCTTTAAATGGAAGGGGTGGTGGTAGGTGGGGGTTTGTTTCGGTTCATGTTGAACCAACATACTAATCCAATCCAAGCCGAACCCAAAGTATAGCCAAAGCAGAGTATAAAAGCAGGAGATAAAATACAGAAATAAAATTGCAAAAAAATTAATTTGCGTGAATTAAAGGAATTTAAATACAGGATAATACATGATAAATATTAAATAAATATATTCAAGTAGTACATGCATAAAAATACGTATTCCGGGAACGGAAAGTGACAATAATATTCCATGTATAGAAGAATTAATCGTGCTCAAGAAAAGGTATTGGGTAGCCACCAATAGATTGAGAAAAATAAAGAAGAATATGGAGATTGAAGGGGAGAGAAATTAGGTTTCCCAGATCTTACTGGGTGTAACATTTGGGAATTTTTTGTGTTCTCTTTATGTACTTTTTATTATTCCCGAAACAGATCTAGATGGAAGAACAGTCAGAGACAGACTTCAATGTGTTAGGCTAATTCGAGCGTTGTGGCAACTTAGCAACTTAGGCCAACTTTCTTCTCCCAAGCCACGGGATGAAGGATCGAATGTCATTTTAAAAGCACGCAGAGCTGACTTTTAAGCAGACCGTGTGACCTTTTTTTCCATGTTCTAACACATTCCGACCCGTCGAAATTATTCTCTTAGTTATGTAGATGTGTCTCTTTTATTTTCAAGCCTAACTTGTGCAAGTTGAAAACATGCGATTTATTATGTGAAGGCAAAGATGAGACAAGTTCACCGAAACTACCCCACCTGAGCGAGGAGTCGCCTCGACTGAGCGAGTCTTCGAACAGCCGTTGTAAGGCTAAGTTCGAACGCTGTCACGACCCGTACCCGCTTTTTTCGGATACGAGATGTGTCCAAGCCAACCTACGTCGCAGAGTCGGCGGTAAAACGCTATCAAGCCTGCAAGAAAATAAATGCTCAAGGAATTTACCCTTGCGCGTAAGTTGTCCAATGGCCATGCAATACTCAACTCGATCTACCGAGTCCTTCCTTGATCATAACCATGCTTTCCATCTTTCTATCGAGACTCCCAAGTAGCGGGATCGATCTCGCATGATTCCTTATCGAGACTCACAAGTAGCGGGACCGATCTCGTGAACATCCTTATCGAGACTTATCGAGACTCCCAAGTAGCGGGATCGATCTCGCGTGCTTCCTTATCGAGACTCCCAAGTAGCAGGACCGATCTCGTAAACGAGACTTATCGAGACTCCCAAGTAGCGGGACCGATCTCGTGTTCTTCCTCATCGAGACTTATCGAGACTCCCAAGTAGCAGGACCGATCTCGTGAACGAGACTTATCGAGACTTCCAAGTAGCGGGATTAATCTCGTGTGCTTCCTCATTGAGACTTATCGAGACTCCCAAGTAGAGGGACCGATCTCGTGAACGAGACTTATCGAGACTCCCAAGTAGCGGGACCGATCTCGGCGACAACCAGTTGCGTGGACTTCCTTTGTCCGTGGCATACTTTTCTAAACCAACCGTGGCTCGTGCCTTAGACAGACCTTGCTCTCTAGGCGACGCTATCGCTCAAGTCACATACTTTATATGACGAGCCTTGTTCTTGTGGGACTAAGTGACTTGGCAACCGTAGGAAACAGAAAACAATGCTAGAAATGACTTAGATCGACCGGCATAATTTTGCCTAACTTAATCGTACAATGACTTAACAAGCAAAGGCTGCGTCGAGCTTCGTATCATGCAATGACTTAATAAGCAAAGGCTGTGTCGAGCTTCGCATCGAGAGAACGTGTCGTGCACGCGTTTGACTTGAACAACCAAGTTCTTGGGTGCCTAGACTTAAGCCACAAGCCGTGCAACACGACTTAACCCACGGGACATACGAAGGCTATGCCAAGCCTTGGACGACGGGACCGTGCATGCTTTATCAAGCATTCATGCGGGCGACGCCTATGACTTAGGCTAATTCGAGCGTTGTGGCAACTTAGCAACTTAGGCCAACTTCCTTCTCCCAAGCCACGGGACGAAGGATCGAGTGTCATTTTAAAAGTACGATGAGCTGACTTTTAAGCAGACCGTGGGACCTTTTTTTTATGTTCTAACACATTTCGACCAGTCAAAATTATTTTCTTAGTTATGTGGATGCGTTTCTTTTATTATCAAGTCTAACTTGTGCAAGTTGAAAACATGCGATTTATTATATGAAGACAAAAATGAGGCAAGTTCACCGAAACTATCCCACCTGAGCGAGGAGTCGCCTCGACTGAGCGAGTCTTCGAGCAGCTGTTGCAAGGCTAAGTTCGAACGCTGTCACGACCGGCACCCGCTTTTTCGGATACGAGACGTGTCCAAGCCAGCCTACGCCGCAGAGTCGGCAGTAGAACGCTGTCAAGCCCACAAGAAAATAAATGCTCAAAATAAACTTTATTGCTCATTCACATTTCTAAATTTATTACAACATTTATAATATTTAAAATTAAAAAAAATACAAAGTTCTCACAATTAATAGAAATGATACAACTGCTACCTATTTCTAGGTTGACCTCAGCATACCCAAGCCTTCCCAATACTAAGAGTGGTCGTGGCTAAACCTGAAAAATGTTAGTTTCCAGTCAGGAATGGAACAAGTACACAAACCGACGGCAATGCGAAAACATAATAGAATTAACAAGACATGAAAATAATATATGAGATATGGAAACTAGAAAGTAACTGATAACATGGCAGGTGGGAAAGAAGACAAGGAAAACAAATAAAATACACCTACCTATGTGGTATGAAATATCCGTTTCGACATGTGAACGGCTAGGGGGTAAATCCGGCACCTGTACGTATCGTGTGCAGATGCTATTATTCACAAATAGACATCATGGAGATAGTTCTGGGTAGTCCACATGTCTACTAAGATATTTCTCCTCCCGTGTCACTTCCCGTTCCCGGAATACGTATTCTAAATACATGTACTGCTGGAATATATTTATTTAATATTTATCATGTATTATTCTGTATTTAAATCCCTTTAATTTTATGTTAATTAATTTCCTACAATTTTATTTCTGTATTTTACTTTCTGCTTTTATACTCTGTTTTAGCTTTGCTTTGGGTTCGGCTTGGATTGGTTTCATTATGTTGGTTCATCATGAACCGAAACAAACCCCCCACCTACCACCATTCTTTCATTTAAAGCCCATTCCCTTTCTCTCTCTTCATTACTTCTTCTCATTTCTCTTCTTCTTCCTCATAACTCCCCCACCAACCTAGGAGGTCTAGGCAAGTGCCAACTTGCTTCTTGATGGATTCCCATTTTTGTTGTTCTATTGTCTTTCTCTCAAGATTCTTAGACACTTTAGTACTTAGCATTTTCAATTCCCATGGCTCATTTCATGTAGATCTAAGTTTAATATATTTTTGGAATTTTTAGGTTTTCATCTAGTAACTTTGTTATTTTTCAAGTTTTGATGGTTCCATGTTGTAAGAAATTTGATTCTACCCAATTTTGACTATTGGAAGTCCTGATTTCGACTTATTTTGAGTGATTTATGGTCTTTTTGGTTCATGGGTTTTCATGGCCATTGGAGGCTGGTTGGAGAAGATGAGCAGTACATGCTGTCCTGGTGCATGTTGTTTGCTGGCAAAAAGCTGTTGCCATGCTGTTTGCTGGCGCATGCTATCCCGGCGCATGCTGTTTTCTGTGGCGCATGCTGTTTGCTGGCAAAAAGCTGTTGCCATGTTGTTTGCTGGCGCATGCTGTCATGGCGCATGTTGTTTCCTGGCGCATGTTATTTGCTGGCAAAACACTGTTGTCATGCTGTTTGCTGGCGCATGCTATTTTCTGGCGCATGCTGTCCTGGGGCATGCTGTTTCTGGTGCATGTTGTTTCCTGGCGCATGCTGTTTCTGGCGCATGCTGTCATGGCGCATGCTGTTTCTGGCGCATGCTGTTTCATGGCGCATGCTGTTTCCTGGCGCATGCTGTTTCTGGCGCATGCTATTTCTGGTGCATGCTGTTCCTGGCGCATGCTGTTTCCTGGCATATGCTGTTTCTTGGCGCATGTTGTTTTCTGGCGCATGCTGTTTCTGGCACATGCTGTTTTTCGTGGCCGCATGACACTTCCTGGACGCATAAGATCCTGACCACATATGCATTCTCAGCCGCATGAACTTCTATAATTTTTCGGCCGCAATAACTCTAGCCCATGATGACTTTTGACTGATTCTTGTCCTGAATTAACATTGATTGATATTGATTATGACCTTGACTAATAATTGATCATGCATTCCTAGTTGGAACTAAGAGACTGGCTAGTCGTCTTATTGAATTGAATGAATGAGCCACGTTCATATGAACTATGAACTATTACAATCGACTGGCTGATCCCAAATATTGACATATAGATACATGTAGGCTTTAATTTCTTTATCTATTTTACAAAAGCAGCATGTGTACTTTATGGTCAAGGCATGATTATTCCGTGGCTAGTTTTGATTTTTGCATTACGCTATGTAAGACCTACAACCTAACCGCACGGGTATCGTTGTAGAGATGTGCATATCGTACCCCGTACGAAAGTACTCATTCTGAATGACCATGATCCACGGCATGGGATTTCACTCAACATAGAGGCTATTAAGTTAAATAAAATGATGATTGCATGGAGAGAACGGATTTCCGAGTTCTTACATGGCAGCCCTCTTTGGGACTATTAAGTGCCCGACAGGCCGGTTGGTTCCCACAGATACTGCAAATCTGCCACACGGGCAGGGAGTGGTATCTGCTTATATTATTTATTGTACATTATATATTAACGACGGGCGTCCCGCTGGGACTCGTCTAAATACATGATTGGCGCAATTGATTGACTGGGTAAACTAGCCTTGCTTGCACATAGTAAGAACTAAGGAATCCTTTATCGCATAATTCCAAGATAACTTGGAACCCACAATAGCAAGCCGTAGTAGTTGCATGGCCGTTAAATTGATTTGGTTGTGTACTGTACCTACTCTGTTGACCAACGGAGATGATCAGAGTGTCGAGACATGACGGGCCAACTTCTGTCCTTGTTTGGTTGGGAGGTTGGTTCGAAGTGTCGTGACATTATGTGAATTCCAGTAGCAAACAGAGATCTATTATTATATTCCCTTAGTTACTGGTTTTAATTTCTCATATCGTGCTTCCTTGCGATACTTGCTATTAGAGGTCTAACCTCTCTGGTTTTGCATGGCCAGATCTAGAGCCGGTTCCCGAGGACTTAGCTTACTTCCACCTCCAAGATGGTCAATACTAGAGGAATGATCGCAGGAGGACTTGAGTGGGTTCCTTACTTCCCCGCTCGTTTTGTTACTTACTTTATATTTTGCCATTTGGCACCGACATGTTAGTCGGATTGTCTTGTACTTACTTTTACATAATTGTAATTAAGTCAGACTGCAGCTGATAACAATTGTGTATACCTTGCTTCGTCATCTGGCTATGTTTTGTAAAGCCAGATATCAAGAACATTTTGATTGAGCGTTTGGGACGCCTTACTGCTTTATCTTACATGTTCTCTATTTCTGTTTCGTGTTTGAATGATTGAGACAATAGATGTGAAGTGACCATAGTGTGACTTTTGTGTAGTATGCTCCCCCTCGTCTTTTAGACAGCATTGATCGTATTATACGGTATTCCTCTATCCGTAATACGTAGCTGGCTGAGTCATTCCCCCGCTCTCCAGTATTCTGGTTCTGGGGCGTGACATCCCGACTACTCCGTGTGACGAGCGTGTCAACAAGCAGCAAGACATATGTATAAACATGAAATAAAAAGACTACTATGAATTGAAAGCAATCAGAAAGTGCACTTGCCTGAGGTCCTTAGCTGGTGAAACCAATAATACTATACCACACAATGAGCCACAATCAGTCAACACATGCAGAAGTCTCCAGATACTGAAATAAATAGTACCAACGCTTTTAG
>JANAVB010008796.1:1297729-1469625 GCA_029216955.1 Iris pallida
TTTAATGAGTTTTAAATGAGTTTTAAATACTAAAATATCATTTTACAATTAATTAAAATGTTTTAATACCATTTTGTAATTTTTAGAATTATTTTTATATCATCATGCAATTTGTTAAATTGTTTTTAAAATAGTTTGCAAATTATGAATTGTTTTAATTATGTTA
This sequence comes from Iris pallida, assembly GCA_029216955.1. NCBI lineage: Eukaryota > Viridiplantae > Streptophyta > Magnoliopsida > Asparagales > Iridaceae > Iris > Iris pallida. Next base: position 1,297,896 of record JANAVB010008796.1, read on the forward strand.
TTCAATTTATTTTTGCATTCAGTAACTGTTAGGGACCTATTTGCAATTACCTAAACTACGGGGACATAAATGAAAAACCCTAATCCTACCCACCCCCGACGACTGCCACGCCGACGACCGACCCCGCCATTTTCGGCCGACTCTGGCCAGCTCGACGCCCCCAACCGACCTAAGCCTCTATAAAACGACCCCCTTCCGTCCTAAACCCTAACCCTAGCACAACCCTACAACCGCCCTGACCTAGGGCTGAGCAATAAACGGTTGAAAAACCGTAAACCGATCCGACCCGAACCGAAAAAACCCATTCGGTTCGGTTTTAAGTCTAACGGGTCGGGTTTCGGTTCCCGAATTTAGAAAATTCGGTTTTCGGGTCGGAATTCGGGTTTTGGGTTCGGTTACCCAACCGACCCGAAAACCGATTATATTTTATTAATAATTATGAAATTACCATAATACCCCTCCACATATAATTAAAAGATTAGGTTTTCTCTCTCCCCTCCATTCCATTGTTACTTCACTCATTCACTGAGTTCTCTCAGTCGGCTGCGCTGAGTTCTTTGTGGCGAAAATGGCGATTAGGGTTTTTCTCTCTCCCTATTTCTTCTGAGTCCTCTCTCAGGCCAGCTCTCTCTCTCGGAGAAACCCTAGCGACTGCGGTGAGCTCTCTCTCTCGGAGAAACCCTAGCTCTCTCTCTCTAGCGAGAAACCCTAAGTGCAGTTCTCGAAACCCTAAGTTCTGAGTTCTTTCCCTAAGTGCAGTTCTCGAAACCCTAAGTGCAGATCTCGAAACCCTAAGTGCAGATCTCGAAACCCTAAGTGCAGATCTATCGAGATCTAACCTACACGAGTCTAGATCTGGTAAGTATCCATCGTATAAATAATCAGTCGATTTTTTTTTAACAAATAATTGTTTACTTTCTTTCATTTTTTCTAATTAATTTGTTATTTAACCTAGATTTGGGCCCTTGCTGGCTTACTCTCTCGATATTACGAATCTTGTTGACATTGTTGTTACACTTCTCTCACTTTCCAGCTCTCACTCACTGTAAGTATCCATCGTCTTTCTGTCCCTCTTTTTTTCGTGAATTTGTTAATATTTATTAGCTTCGAAATGTTGGGGAAATGTTAGATTCGAAAAAATTGGGGAATATTTTTTGCTGGCTGCTGCCTGCTGGTAGAAAAATTGGTGAAATCACTGAAATGTTGGCTTCAAAAAATGCAGGGTTGCCGTAGATGTTTGTTACATTGTTTTAATTCTGAAATGTTCCAAATTTCTTCGTAGATTTGTAATGTTAAAATTTGTTTATGTTGGAGTTGCATAATGCATGCATATTTGAATACTATGGATTCCAGACTCTGTAATCAGTGCAGTACTGCAGTGCACTATGTTTGTGCAGTTTGGATTCTTTAGAACATTGATGATTGATTATGAATGTGCATTCTGAACTTTCTAGTTTGTTCTCATTAAATTGTGTTAGGGTTGGGTTAGGATTAGTCGGTTAGGTAGCTTAGGTTACTCATTAAATTGTGTATGTTGAATAGGTAGCACCACGAACCCAATCAATGGCATCAACATCATATTCATGCAATGTGCGTATTTCTTAATTTTGTTTTATCGAAATTTGTTATTCATATTTTATATACTCAAAGTACAAATTATTGTTTTAGATGCCGCAAGAAGGTGATCCTCAACCTCCAACTAGCTCTGAAGCCACAAATGATCCTCTATCCAATCAAAATTCGAGGCTTCGAGTTTCAAGAAAGCCTACGAAGGAAAGAGCTCCGCATTGGAAAGATTTTAAGAAATTTTTTGATGCGGAAGGTCGTCCAAAAGCAAGTTGCAATCATTGCGGGAAAGAGTATCATTGCCATAGTAAATTAAATGGGACTAGTAATGTGAGAAATCACTGGAATGCATGTCCACTAAATCCAAAGAATAATGATTCTAGTCAAACAATTCTCAACTTGCAATCAATGGCGAAGTCCAAGGACAAAATACTAACTAGCTGGAAATTTAACCAAGACGATGTGAGAAAGGCCTTGACAAATATGATTATCGTTGACGAGCTTGCGTTTCGATTTGTGGAGTGTGAGGGCTTTAGACACTTCATGAATGTGGCGTGTCCTAGTTTTCGTATTCCGTCAAGATGGACCGTGGCTCGGGATTGTTACGAAATGTACTCTATTGAAAAGAGTAAGCTAAAAACTTACTTTAAACAATCCAAGCAAATGGTTTGTCTTACCACGGATACTTGGACATCGTTGCAAAAAGTCAACTATATGTGTCTTACGGCACATTACATAAATGAAGAGTGGGAGTTGAAGAAGAAGATTATAAACTTTTGTCCAATTACAAGTCATAAAGGGGAAGCCATCGGGAAAGCGGTAGAGAAGTGCTTGCTAGAGTGGGGTATTGATCGAATATTCACTATAACGGTTGACAATGCGAGCTCCAATGATGTTGCTATTTCTTATTTAAGCAAGAAAATTCAGAATTGGGGAAATAGCATTCTACAATGCAAATATTTACACATGCGATGTATTGCACACATCATTAATCTTATTGTTGTTGACGGCTTGAAATTGATGTCTCCATCGGTTGCTCGTGTTCGAAATGCGGTAAGGTATGTGAGACATTCTCCAAGTCGCTTTCAAAAGTTCAAGGAGTGTGTTGAAGCCGAAAAGATACAAAGCAAAAAAATGTTGTGTCTTGATGTGAGCACTCGTTGGAACTCGACATTCTTGATGTTGGACACGGCACAAAAGTTTGAAAGTGCCTTTGAGAGATTCGCCGGACAAGATCCATGGTTCAAAGTAGAACTAATGGAGAATGGCGGATATCCTATTGAAGATGATTGGGCCAATGCAAGAAGGTTGTGCACTTTCTTAGAACACTTCTACGAACTTACTTTGCGTATCTCGGGGTCCTTATATGTCACTTGCAATAATTTCTTTGACGAAATCACATCCATTGATATTCTCTTGCGTACATCAAAGGAGAGTGATGACTATGACTTGTCTCTCATGGCCGATAAAATGAGGGAAAAGTATCAAAAGTATTGGGGGGACATTGAAAAAATGAATATGGTGATTTTTATTGCACCAATTCTTGATCCTCGACATAAGTTAGAATATGTGGATTATGCTCTTGATCATCTCTATGGTCCGGAGAAGAGCGATTCCATGAAGAAGAAAGTAAAAAGTGTGGCGTACTCTATGTTCAATGAGTACAAAAATATGAGCTCTTCACAAAGTGGTGGTACTACTATTAGTGAAAGAGTTGAACCTTCTAGTGCAAATCATCCATTGCAATTGAAGAAGTTCATGAAAGCCCAATTCAAGAAACATAAGATGGAATTGGGTGGTGGTGATGCTAAATCCGAGTTTGATCGATATCTAGATGAGAGCACCGTAGATGATGATGATGATGAGAGTGATGATTTTAATATTTTGGGATGGTGGAAGCTCAATTCTCCTCGTTTTCCGATTCTATCGAAGATGGCTAGGGATGTATTGGCCGTTCCCATATCTACCGTGGCGTCCGAGTCCGCTTTTAGTACGGGTGGGCGTGTGCTTGATTCATATAGGAGCTCTTTGACTCCAAAAATTGTTCAAGCTCTTATTTGTTGTCAAGATTGGTTTCGGGGGCCTTCCGATCGACCCATAGTGTCCATTCTTGAAGAGGAGTTTGAAGACGTGTACAAAGTTGAAATGGGTAAATTTTAAGTTTCTTATCTATTACATTACTTTAGTATTTTTTTGGTGTGTGTTTTAACTTATTTATCCATTCTTTCATATAGATTTGAGTAAATTAACGGTGGAATCAACGTCAACAAGCGAGGTTTGAGACAATATTGTACTTTATTTTGGTTGGGGATAATATTTGTAATATTTGGAGCACAAATTTCCTGTGCTAGACTGCTGCTCTGTTTTGGGAGCACAAACTTCTGTGCTACTTCTGTGCTATTTCTGTGCTATTACTCCTTTATTACTAGCTGCTCTGTTTTGGGAGCACAAACTTCTGTGCTATTACTCCCTTATTACTAGCTGCTCCTTTAGTAAATTCTTCATTTATACTGCTGCTCTTCATTTATACTGCTGCTCTGTTTTGGGTTCATTTAATACTGCTGCTCTTCATTTATACTGCTGCTCTGTTTTGGGTTCATTTAATACTGCAGTGCAGTGCTGCTCATTTACTGCTGCTCTTCATTTACTGCTGCAGTGCAGTGCTGCTCATTTACTGCTGCTCTTTAGTAAATTCTTCATTTACTGCTGGTACTGCTGCAGATTAATGAGCCTTATCTGAGCTTGTGCTCTTACTGCTGCAGATTCTGTTTTCCTCTTGTGCTCTTACTGCTCTTCATTTATATTCAAATTTTGTTTTCCTTTAGTGCTCTTACTGGTAGTCTGGTACTGCTGCAGATTAATGGGAGCTTGTCCATTGGCGAGGCATTTAATTATGCAGCCATTTGGTCATTTGGTGAGGCATTTAGTACACTTTGAAACTGATGGCGAGGCATTTAATGCAGCCATTTAGTACACTTTGAAACTAATATATTGGATGACAAAGTGGCAATGATGATGTGGGCTTGAGAATAGGAGAATGGATACTACATGCATCAAAATATGATGCACAATGAGCCTTATCTGAGCCTCATTTTTTTACCCTTTCTATTATGTTTTTGACTTCTTGTCCAGGAAATAAGGAAAAGAGGCTTGATGATGATGCTGCATAGGCTTGATGAATCATGATGATGCTGGCATGCTGCACAGCCTTAACTGAGCCTTTCTATTTTTTTTTTTTACCCTTTCTATTATGGGTTACTATTTATTTGTAATTTGTAATGGGTTGAAATTTGTAATTGGTAATTTGATGATGCTGCAATGCTGCATAGCCTTATCTGAGCCAGTCATACACTTGTTGAATACATGTTCTTACAGAAATTTGATGATACTGTAATTTGATGATGCTGCAAATTTTACCTTGTAAAACTTGACAAAATTTAGCCCACAGAAATTTGATGATGCAAATTTTACCTTGTAATTTGATGATGCTGCAAATTTTTTTTTCCTTTTTTTGGGCCGGCCCACTTGGGCCCTTAAAACCGAACCGAACCGTAAACCGAATTTTTTTTCTCGGTTCGGTTTCAATCGGTTTGACAAAATTCGGTTCGGTTGTCGGTTCATCAAAAAAACGGTTTTCGGTTGGGTCGGTTTTGCACATTTCGGTTCGGTTTGAACCGAACCGATCCGTTGCTCAGCCCTACCCTGACCCCCTTTCTTCCCCGGCAAACCTAGACCTAACCCTAACTCCGGCGACACTCGACGCCGCCTCCACAGTGACCTTCACCACCAACCACCACCGTCGACGAGTTCGCCGCAGCGAGCTGAGTCGATCGCCACCACTCCGCCGCGACCACGTCAACTCCTCCGCCGTCCAGAGCTCTCGAAACCCCCATTGAAGTCGGATACGTAAGTTGCAGCGTCCAAATGTGTCGTGCGTCTCTCGAATCGACGTATGTGGTTCGCCGGGACACGAGGACCCTAGCCCAGTGCTTGGACACGCGAGTCTAGACTCGTGCGTGTCGTAAGTGACCCAGACACGTAGACTCCTGTGTCCCTAACTGTCAGGACACAGGGTTTGTTATATCGGGTTTACTGTTATTAGCTTAAAACCTAAATAAAATTAAATGAAATCCTAACCCTAACACAAGATGCGGACTGACCCCCTGGCCAGCCCGACTAAACCTAAGAACCCGACCCAGTGGGCCGAGTTTGAACCCCCCCTGCATTCTGTTTCATTTCCTTTTTCTTTTTCTTTTTTTTTGTTTTATTTATATATATATATATATATATATATATATATATATATATATATATATATATATATATATATATATATATATACGTATATATATATACGTATTTATGTATTATTATAATAGTATATAATAATACATAAATACGTATATATATATATATATATATATATATATATATATATATATATATATATATATATATATATTTTTTGTGTATATATATATATATATATATATATATATATATATATATATTATATATATATATATATATATATATATATATATATATATATATATATTTTTGTGTATATATATATATATATATATATTTGTCTATATATATTTTTTTTGTGTATATATATATATATATATATATATATTTTGTGTATATATATATATATATATATATATATATATATATATATATATATATATATATATATATATATATATATATATATAAACAGTAAATATAATATATAATAATATACATATACATAAAAAAATATATACATACATTATATAAATAAAAATACTAAATATAATATATATATATATATATATATATATATATATATATATATATATATATATATATATATATATATATATATATATATATATATATATATATATATATATATATATATATATATATATATATATATATTAAAATATATATATATATATATATATATATATATATATATATATATATATATATATATATATATATATATATATATATATATATATATATATTAAAATATATATATATATATATATATATATATATATATATATATATATATATATATATATATATATATATATTTTAATATATATATATATATATATTATGTTTATATGTATATGTATATATTATATATTTATTTCTTTATATGTATATTTCCATAGATGTATATACATATATGTTATATATACATAACTATTTAACCTCTATAAATTATGTAATATTGTACATATGATATATTTTGATATATGTAAATATATTTGTCATAATTATATGACTACTATGTATAATTTTACCTTGTTAAAATATTAATATTTATTTACTTTTACCTCTTTGTATTTTTATTACTGCAACCATTTGGTGTCCAAGCCTAGCATGGATTTTTGGGCCCAAATATGTTTTCACACATTCAAGACCTGTACAAGTCATATTGGACTTGATTCATGGCCTTGGGTCCTGTATTTGAACTCTGGTTCAAATTATGTACATGGACAAAATACGCAGATAATTAATTATTTAATTTCAGATTGTGTACTATTGCTATTTTTGAATTTCTAAAAATACTTAAATTGCTGTTAAAATTCTGGAAAAATAGTATTTAGATACTATGTTAATTTAGCTAATTTATCATAATTTTTACAGTATTTAATTTATAGTTTTGCCACTGTTTTTGCATATGAAACCAGAACTCACTTTCTGTGTACTTAGGAAAACTAATTTTTATAAAATACTTGTACTGGTTAATAAATTCCAGAAAAATTATAATAAATTTCTATAATTAACAAGGATCATTTTGGTACTTTATTTTATGTAAAGAGCCTTTTGTCTATCCAAAAATTATTGGAACACAATGTTCATTTGATTTATTTATTGAATAATTACGACTTGCAACTTTTTGTGTTATTTTGAGTTATAGATGTATTGAACCTCACCCCTCACTAGTGTAAAGACCCTAGAAAGTTAGTTATAGTATTGTGTCACCCCATATTGGTCTCCTATGCTAAAGTCATCATTTTGGCTAGGTGCCCAGTCACAAGTCGTGTTGCACCAATTAGTGTCTTAGTGTTTAACTTAGTGTAAAAACTAAGTTATGTTTTTATTTCTACAGTGACGAGTTACCAGGCATCTATAGCATTTTATCGCAGCTTTGCTTTGCTAGAGGCAAGTACTTTCTACAAACTTTACATACTGCTATAAACCATAAACTGTGATTCACCAACCATATTAAATGCTGATCCTTGGGGTAGCAATGTAAAAACTTTACATGTTGTATTACTTTCAGTCTCTACCATGTTTAGGACAGTTTTTTATATCTCTCACATGTTTAAATAATGGGTTAAGGGGAAACTGCTAGTAGTGTATGTGATCATGACCCCCTTCTCCGTATGTATTTACCGAGCACCGTTACATTCTATATGTATCTGTGTCGTATGTCTGGTCCCGCATATGTGTATGGATGTACACCGATGCCGTTAAGTGTATGTATGTACACTTCAGAAAATTGATATGTACCGTTGTACATCCTGATTACAAATTGACTGATCACTCACCTACTACAGTTTCAAGCTTTAAAACAATAAATTATTGCCATGTAACAAAAATTGAATAAACATGATATGTCATTTCTTTTCATCACATGATCAGTATTATATGTTTGTTAGATTCAGTACTTGCTTCCGTCCTGACAGGATAACGTTGTAGGTATCCTTACTGAGGAGGAGTTGCTATGTGACCCATATTATGGAGATACTGCCGAGGACCAGGCTTTGCCTTACGAGGATGTTCCTGCGGGAAAACTCGTCTAGTTTGCGTAGTCGCTTGGGATGTTTAGTGTAGTCATATATTAGACTACATATTTTGTAACTGGACATGTATCCAGTTTTACATTTCAGATTTGTACCTGGACTTATTACTATATGAGACAGCTTTTATGTTTGGAGCATTTATGACTCTTATTTACTTATAGAACTGTTAGCACATTTAGTCTTATCCTGTTATCTCAAGAACAACTTACTGCGCTTTATCTCAAGCGTAGGCTGGACATGACTCGGCCCGGCCCAACAATTTGGGTAGCGGATCGTGACATGTTTTTAGTGGTGGCCTATGCAGGTCGAGACTTAAATTGTTTGGTTACGTTATTGTACCAAGCATGCCTGCAATTAGGAACTTGAGGTAATTAGACAACATTAGGAATGACGCTTAGAACACCTAGATGAATACTAGGATTGCAACATAGGAAATACATCACATGCTTGCTATTATAATTAGATTTTATTGTCTATGATTGCTTACGTTAAACGAGTCCTTATAAGTCCTTTTATTTTATTTTAGATGGTGCTTACTCGTTCGTCCCAGTATGTCACACCTGAGAATGGCACACTCCCCATCCAGTCAGCTGACCAGTTGACTGATACACCCCCACCTCCACCTACCATACTTCTCCACTCCACAAATCCACAAACCCAGATACCTCCACCACCTTCCACATCACAGTCCCAGCAGGCCCGATACTTCCACCACCCCCTATCACTATACCTACCTAGGCTTCCGTCACACTCGACGGGAACCAACTGCTCACTCTGATCCAGGGGTTCCTAACAACCCATCAGGAGCAGACCACCCTACTCCGCCAGAGCATGGAGCGTTCTGAGGAACGTACCGTGGTCCCACCACCTGTAGAGCCACGGCAGAGAGCGGGGATGATCAAGGACTTCATGGGTCTAAACCCCAAGGAGTTCTCAGGGACTAAGGGTATAGTAGTAGCAGATGACTGCCTAGACTCGGTAGAGAGGAAGCTCCTTGGAGTTAGGATGCCGGATGACCTCCAGGTCGAGACAGCAGGATTTTTGCTGACAGACTTAGCAGGAATTTGGTTCCGGAATGAGCCGTTATTTGCGAGAGGGAGGGCCACTTGGGATCAGTTCAAGACCCAGTTCAAGAAGAAATTCTTATCGACCACCGCTAGAGTAGCCATGGGGCTACAATTCCAGAACATCCAGCAGGGGAACCGTTCTGTTGATGAGTATGCGGCAGAGTTTAGTCGCTTGAGCCGTTTCGCTCCTAGTCTGGTTGCAGACCCAGAGTAGATGACCCGTAGGTTTTTCCCTGGTCTAGTTCCAGACATTGGCATTCTTATAGTGGCGAACGGTACGACTGACTACTACCAGAGCCTAGAGTTGGCCCGAAGCATCGAGGAGCGTCTTCTGTCTTGCAAGAGGCCGCCTTCTGTACACCTCGAGGGACCGTCCAAGCGTCAGGCTTTCCAGCAGAAAGTACCGATACCGTACCAGCAGACATACCGTCCTCCTACATCACATCACCCGACCCCGCCAGTTAGAGCCCCGGGACCCCGACAGCAGCCGAAGGGAGGTTTTTGTGTATTCTGCAAGAGGGTAGGCCACGACGCTACCATCTGTAGGAAGAGGTTGGGTCAGTGTTTGGCTTGTGGGTCTGCCACCCATCAGCTTCGGAGCTGTCCAGTAGCCACGGGATCTAGAGGGCCACTTCCGACTCAGCAGCAGAGGTTTGGGCAACATCTGCAGCAGTAGAAGGGACCTCAGGGGAAGGCGTATAGTCTAGCTCTTGAGCCGTAGTCGGAGCAGATTTCGGAGCCAGATTATTTAGCTGACGTCATCACAGGTCATGTTTATTTGCATACTTTTCTAGCTCTATGCTTATTTGATTCTGGTGCATCTTATAGCTTCCAGTCATTAGAGTTTATGCATGAACACCACTTAGTATCTACACCTACTGCGGAGATTAGTAGAGTAATGACGGGAGAAGGACCAGTGCCCATTAGAGCTATCTATAGATGCTCTATTACTATAGCTGGGAGAGAGTTTAAGGGACGATTCTTTGTGATACCACTCACCGGTTATGATATCATATTGGGGATAGACTGGCTTAGCTATGCCCATGCATCTATAGACTGTCATGAGGATAGTATTCTGTTCAGTCCCCCAGGCACAGCGCCATTCAGAGTCAGGAGGACAGGGTCGGAGATCAGCCTAGAGCCGAACTGTTGTACGACAGTTGGGGACGTAGCACCGCCACACCCTATCATTAGGGAGTTTATGGATGTATTCTCAGAGGATCTTCCAGGACTTTCGCCTGACAGAGATGTGGAGTTTACTATAGAGTTAGTGCCGGGTTCATCACCAGTATCCCGGGCTTGCTATAGAGTGAATCCCGAGCAGGCCGTAGAGATGAAAGAGCAGATTGATGACCTATTGAAAAAGGGTTTCATTCGATCTAGTGCTTCTCCATGGGGAGCGCCAGTGCTCTTTGTTCCTAAGAAGGATGGTACAGTCCGGTTGTGTATTGACTATCGGGCCTTGAATGCCATCACCATTAAGAACAAATATCCTCTGCCCAGGATAGATGATTTGTTCGACCAGTTGAGTGGGGCGAAGGTGTTTTCCAGGATAGACTTGAGATCCGGATACCACCAGGTGAAGTCAGGGCAGCAGACATCCAGAAGACGGCGTTCAACATGAAGTACGGGCAGTACGAGTTTCTGGTGATACCATTTGGTCTCACAAATGCGCCAGCTGTCTTTATAAATTTGATGAATAAGACATTTCACCAGTATCTGGATAAGTTCGTCGTAGTATTTATCGACGACATCCTGATATACTTGAAGACGCCGGAGGAGCATGCAGAGCACTTGCGGACAGTTTTGGGGATTCTGAGGCAGGAGAGATCGTTTGCAAAATTATCGAAGTGTGAGTTCTTTTTAGACCGAGTGGAGTTTCTCGACCATGTAGTTACTGGAGAGGGAATCTCGGTGGATCCCAGGAAGATTGCTGCAGTTGAGACATGGAAGGCTCCGACGTCAGTTTCAGAGATCAGGAGCTTTCTGGCTTTAGCAGGCTATTATAGAAAGTTCGTCCAGGACTTTGCTAGGATAGCTGAACCCATGACGAAGCTGACGCGGAAGGACGCAGAGTACATTTGGTCAGAGGACTGCCAGGCAGCATTTAAGGAGCTAAAGAGGAGGCTGACGACCGCTCCAGTTCTGACTTTACCTTCAGGTTCTGGAAGTTTCACCATATACAGCGATGCTTCAGGAAAGGGGCTAGGATGTGTCCTACAACAGCATGGGAAAGTGATTGCTTATGCATCTAGGCAATTGCGGACTCATGAGCGTAATTATCCTATCTATGACCTAGAGTTAGCTGCGGTGATCTTTGCACTCAAGTTATAGAAACATTACTTATACGGAGAGCGTGTGGAAATCTTTACTAACCATAAGAGCTTGAAGTATGTGTTCACGCAGAAAGAGCTGAACATGAGGCAAAGACGATGGTTGGAGTTGATGAAAGACTTTGACATCGATTTACAGTATCACCCCGGAAAGGCAAATGTGGTGGCGGATGCGCTGAGCAGGCATCCGATGGCATGGTATCTGATGATAGATCAGCATTTGCGAGAAGACCTGGAGAAGCTCGATATCGAGCTAGTTCGGCCAGGATCAGTGATACAAATGATGGCGCTTGACATTCAGTCAGGTTTGATGGAACAGATCCGGGAGGCACAGTCTACAGATGAGAGCCTTCGCAGACTTCGAGCCCAGGCTTTAGCTAGATTGCTGGATGACTTCACTGTAGCATAGGATGGATCCTTGAGGCATGGCAGCCGATTGTGCGTGCCGAAGGGAGAGCTGGTAGAGGCAGTATTGCAGGAGGCGCATCGATCGAGATATTCTATTCACCCTGGTGCTAACAAGATGTACCGCAACTTACGGGAACATCTTTGGTGGCACGGGATGAAGAGGGATGTATCACATTTTATTTTGAGATGCCTAGTTTGCCAGCAGGTCAAGGCGGAGCGCCAGAGGCCAGCCGGTTTGTTGCAGCCGTTACCCATTCCCGAGTGGAAGTGGGAACACATTACGATGGACTTCGTCTCAGGGCTTCCTCGTTCCCAAGGAAGGAAGGATGCCATTTGGGTCATCGTGGACAGGCTAACGAAGTGTGCGTACTTCATACCCTTCAAGGTGGGGCTTTCCACCGAGAAGTTGGTAGAGCTATATATGCAGCAGATAGTTCGCCTACACGGAGTGCCAGTGAGCATCGTGTCGGACAAAGACAACAGATTCATGTCCTACTACTCGAGGAGCTTGCAGGAGGAGTTGGGCAGTAGGCTCAAGTTCAGTACGACGTACCATCCACAGATAGATGGGCAGTTCGAGAGGACGATACAGACACTGGAGGATATGCTGAGGACCTGCATACTGGACTTTGGAGGATCTTGGGAGAGCCATCTGCACTTGGTAGAGTTTTCATATAACAATAGCTACCAAGCCAGTATCGGTATGTCTCCTTTCGAGGTGCTATATGGACGACGATGCCGTACACCGCTCTTTTGGGACGATGTCGGAGACAGAGTTATGCTTGGGCCAGAGATGATCACGGATGCAGCAGAGAAGGTCGGGATGATCAGAGACAGGCTAAGAGTAGCTCAGAATAGGCAGAAATACTGGGCTGATGCTAGCCGCAGACCGATGGAGTTCACAGACGGTGATATGGTGCTGGTGAAGATATCACCTACTAGAAGGACGATCCGGTTCGGACGAGGAGGGAAGCTGAGCCCCAGATACATCGGGCCGTTCAAAATACTTGGCAGGATTGGAGAGGTAGCTTACAGGGTTGTACTTCCACCCAACCTAGCAGGAGTTCACGATGTCTTTCACGTATCTCAGCTTAGGAGATATGTTCCGGACCCCAGCCATGTGCTAGATCATTCAGAGTTAGAGATCGGACCGAGCCTTACAGTTTCTGAGCAGCCAGTGGAGATATTAGACAGGAGGGAGAAGAGGCTGAGGAATAAGGTTATACCCTTAGTACGAGTAGCTTGGAGCCGTCACTCTCCGGGTGAAACTACTTGGGAGAGGGAGTCGGATATGAGGGAGAGATACCCTTACTTGTTCGATCCAACCGCTGCGAGGGAACCACCCATTCCCGCTTGATACCTTAGAGGTTAGTTTCGATCGTAGCCTTAGTCAATTGTTGCATTGTTTGATGTGTTAGAAATTGTAGGATCTTCAATCCTTGTGAATTTCGAGGACGAAATTTTTCAAGGAGGGAAGACTTGTGAGCCCCTGTTTTTCAAAATTTATTTAATTAGTGTTAATTAGTTGTTAATGTCATATTTAGTCTTAAAATAATTTATTATGATTTTTAGGAATTTTTCTAGAATTTTTAAATGAGTTTTAAATACTAATATTATTTTGCAATTAATTAAAATGTTTTAATACCATTTTGTAATTTTTAGAATTGTTTTTATATCATCATGCAATTTGTTAAATTATTTTTAAAACAGTTTACAAATTATGAATTGTTTTAATTATGTTATGCAATTTATTTTTGTATTCAGTAACTGTTATGGACCTATTTGCAATTAACTAAACTACGGAGACCTAAATGAAAAACCATAATCCTACCCACCCCCGACGACTGCCACGCCGACGACCGACCCCGCCATTTTCGGCCGACTCTGGCCAGCTCGACGCCCCCAACCGACCTAAGCCTCTATAAAATGACCCCCCCCGTCCTAAACCCTAACCCTAGCACAACCCTACCACCGCCCTGACCCCCTTTCTTCCCCGGCGAACCTAGACCTAACCCTAACTCCGGCGACACTCGACGCCGCCTCCACAGCGACCTTCACCACCAACCACCACCGTCGACGAGTTCGCCGCAGCGAGCTGAGTCGATCGCCACCACTCCGCCGCGACCACGTCAACTCCTCCGCCGTCCAGAGCTCTCGAAACCCCCCATTGAAGTCGGACACGTAAGTTGCAGCGTCCAAATGTGTCGTGCGTGTCTCGCATCGACGTATGTGGTTCGCCCGGACACGAGGACCCTAGCCCAGTGCTTGGACACGCGAGTCTAGACTCGTGCGTGTCGTAAGTGACCCAGACACGTAGACTCCTGTGTCCCTAACTGTCAGGACACAGGGTTTGTTATATCGGGTTTACTGTTATTAGCTTAAAACCTAAATAAAATTAAACGAAATCCTAACCCTAACACAAGATGCGGGCTGACCCCCTGGCCAGCCCAACTAACCTAAGAACCCGACCCAGTGGGCCAAGTTCGAACCTCCCCTGCGTTCTGTTTCATTTCCTTTTTCTTTTTCTTTTCTTTTTGTTTTATTTATATATATATATGTATATATATATATATATGTATATATGTATATACGTATTTATGTATTATTATATACTGTTATATAAGTATATATATATACAGTATTTATATTTGTGTGTATATATATATATATATATATATATATATATATATATATATATATATATATATATATATATATATATATATATATATATATATATATATATATATATATATAATATATTTAGCATTTTTATTTATATAATATATATATATATATATATATATATATATATATATATATATATATATATATATATATATATATATATATATATTTCTTTATGTATATGTATATTATTATATATTATATTTACTGTTTTATATATATATATATATATATATATATATATATATATATATATATATATATATATATATATATATATTTATATATATATATATTATGTTTATATATATATTATGTTTATATGTATATGTATATATTATATATTTATTTCTTTATATGTATATACATATATGTTATATATACATAACTATTTAACCTCTATAAATTATGTAATATTGTACATATGATATATTTTGATATATGTAAATATATTTGTCATAATTATATGACTACTATATATAATTTTACCTTGTTAAAATATTAATATTTATTTACTTTTACCTCTTTGTATTTTTATTACTGCAACCATTTGGTGTCCAAGCCTAGCATGGATTTTTGGGCCCAAATGTGTTTTCACACATTCAAGACCTGTACAAGTCATATTGGACTTGATTCATGGCCTTGGGTCCTGTATTTGAACTCTGGTTCAAATTATGTACATGGACAAAATATGCAGATAATTAATTATTTAATTTCAGATTGTGTACCATTGTTGTTTTTGAATTTCTAAAAATACTTAAATTGCTGTTAAAATTCTGGAAAAATAGTATTTAGATACTATGTTAATTTAGCTAATTTATCATAATTTTTACAGTATTTAATTTATAGTTTTGCCACTATTTTGGTATATGAAACCAGAACTCACTTTCTGTATACTTAGGAAAACTGATTTTTATAAAATATTTGTACTGGTTAATAAATTTCAGAAAAATTATAATAAATTTTTATAATTAACAAGGATCATTTTGGTACTTTATTTTATGTAAAATTAAGCTTTTTGTCTATTTCAAAAATTGTTGGAACACAATGTTCATTTGATTTATTTATTGAATAATTACGACTTGCAACTTTTTGTGTTATTTTGAGTTATAGCCGTATTGAACCTCACCCC
Source organism: Iris pallida (assembly GCA_029216955.1). Lineage (NCBI taxonomy): Eukaryota > Viridiplantae > Streptophyta > Magnoliopsida > Asparagales > Iridaceae > Iris > Iris pallida. Next base: position 1,313,908 of record JANAVB010008796.1, read on the forward strand.
TCACTAGTGTAAAGACCCTAGAAAGTTAGTTATAGTATTGTGTCACCCCACATTGGTCTTCTATGCTAAAGTCATCATTTTGGCTAGGTGCCCAGTCACAAGTCGTGTTGCACCAATTAGTGTCTTAGTGTTTAACTTAGTGTAAAAACTAAGTTATATTTTTATTTCTACAGTAACGAGTTACCAGACATCTATAGCATTTTATCACAGCTTTGCTTTGCTAGAGGCAAGTACTTTCTATAAACTTTACATACTGCTATAAACCATAAACTGTGATTCACCAACCATGTAGTAATGTAAAAACTTTACATGTTGTATTACTTTCAGTCTCTACCATGTTTAGGACAGTTTTTCATATCTCTCACATGTTTAAATAATGGGTTAAGGGAAAACTGCTAGTAGTGTACGTGATCATGACCCCCTTCTCTGTATGTATTTACCGAGCACCGTTACATTCTATATGTATCTGTGTCGTATGTCTGGTCCCGCGTTTGTGTATGGATGTACACCGATGCCGTTAAGTGTACGTATGTACACTTCAGAAAATTGATATGTACCGCTGTACATCCTGATTACCTATTGACTGATCACTCACCTACTACAGTTTCAAGCTTTAAAACAATAAATTATTGCCATGTAACAAAAACTGAATAAACATGATATGTTATTTCTTTTCATCACATGATCAGTATTATATGTTTGTTAGATTCAGTACTTGCTCCCATCCTGACAGGATAACGTTGTAGGTATCCTTACTGAGGAGGAGTTGCTATGTGACCCATATTATGGAGATACTGCCGAGGACCAGGCTTTGCCTTACGAGGATGTTCCTGCGGGAAAACTCGTCTAGTTTGCGTAGTCGCTTGGGATGTTTAGTGTAGTCTTGTATTAGACTACGTATTTTGTAACTGGACATGTATCCAGTTTTATATTTCAGACTTGTACCTGGACTTATTACTATATGAGACAGCTTTTGTGTTTGGAGCATTTATGACTCTTATTTACTTATAGAGCTGTTAGCACATTTAGTCTTATCCTGTTGTGAAACCCACAATTTTCCAGTTACATTTTTAATTTTGTTAGTGTGTGTTTGCCAGTTAGTTTTTTAAATTATTTAATAGAAAAATACTTTTGAAAATTAATAACTTGGATTTTGATTTTCTGGCTCAGACCCGAACCCAATTTGAAACTAAAAATATTTTAAAATATTTAGTTATATTTTTCTAAAGAAAAATTATTTATAATTTTCAAAGCCCTTTCCCTATTATTTTCTTTTAGCCCACTATATTTGTTTAGCCCAAGTATTTGAGACCAAGTCTTGTTCAGCCCATGAAACCCAAGCCTTTGGTTTTAATCCTTAAACCCTTTAATACTTTAGAGAGAGAGAGAGAGACTTTAAAACAATTCTTTTATTTAAGAGAGTTTCATTAAACTCACTCTCTTTCACCCATCAGTTGAGGGAAAACCACCTCTCCCATACGTTGGCTCGGCCGACCCTTCTGTTCCCAACCGCTGCTACCTACAACTCCTCCGTTCACCTCCCCGAACGGCCGTGGCCGTTGGGTTCCGAAACCCCCAAATTTTTCACCCTATAAAACCCCTCCATCCTTCCATTCACCATCACCACCAACTCCCAAAATCCCAAAATCTCTGTGCCCTAGATCCGTGCCCGACGCACCCTTCCGCGGCCGATCCAGAGTCCGGCGCACCCCTTCCGGCCGACCCCTGCCCGGCGCCACCCCTGCCCGGCGCCACCCCTTCCGAGGTCAACGCCCACCGGCGACCAACCCCGGCCGCCATTTTCCGCGGCCGTGCGCGCCAGCCCGACCCGAGCAGTTTTTCGGTGCTGTTCCGTGGCATCCCGCCGCTGTCTTTTCGGAGCTCGGGTCTGTATACGCAGCCGAACCCCGGTGAGGCGCTGACCCGAGCCCGAGACGCTGTCGTGTGTTCTTTTTTTCTAAAATTCACCTGAGAGCTCTAGTCGAGCAATTTCTGGTATATTTCCGTTGCCCCGTTTCCATTTTATAGTTTTTGATGAATTTGGTCCACGAATTTCCCTGGGAATTCGGTAAACGAGGCATTTTCGGATTTTCAGAAATCCTTTCGGAAACGTTCTGTGAGTTCTCGGAATTTCTATGGGTTTGGTTTTCCAAATTCTATTTCGGAAATGGATTATGTGGCTTATTTTTCTTTGAGTGTTCTGTTGGTTTTGGAATTTCCGAGGAGTTTCGGTTTTCCGAAGTTCGTTTCGGTTTTCCGAAGTTCGTTTCGGTTTTCCGAAGTTCATTTCGGGTTTTCCAAGTTTCATTTCAATTTTCTGAATTTCGGAAACGTGCTGTGGATATTATTTTCGGGTTTTGGATATTATTATTATTTTCTGGTTGGAAATTGGGTTTCCCTGGTATGGGACTTGTGATTGGTGGTTGTGGCACATTTTTCCAGTTTTTGGTTGTCCCGAAAATAGAGGGAATGCTGCCGAAATTTTTATAAAACTTTATAAATGGATTTTAAATCGGTTTTCGAAAATATTTATAAATTGGATTTTGGCGACGACCGTATCGGTCAATAGGCCTTAGCGAAATGCAAACGAAACCGATTTTACCGGACGTTGAGGCATTAGCAATTTTTGATGATTGGACCAATATCTGAGACTCGTAAATTAATTCAATTTAATTTAAATTATTATTTTATTTTGTAATTCAATTGTAGGATAATTTTTAGAGACTAACAAAAATTTTCTTCTTATTTAAATTCATGTAAAATGGTCTGTAAAGGGCATAAGCCCAGTTTTATTATTTTCTGTGGTTTTGTAATAAGTTAGTGAAATTTTATTCTTTTCTAGTTTGTGGTTGACGTAAACACGTAAAATAGTATAATAATTATTTTATAGAAAATCAATATTGTTTTCTCACATTAAATTAGGAAAAATTACAAGTTATTATTTAAACAAGTTTTACGTTTTTTTCATTTAAAGAAAAATGTAGTTTTATTATATAAATTATAAAATACCAAGTTTTGCCAATAAACCGATAAATACAAAGTTTTCCGAAATTAAATATAAAATGATCTTTCCATCATAATTAAATATAACGCATTAGATAATCGAGTTTTGTTTGTGTTAGTATAATAAAGATTAAAAATTGACTAGGACAAATTTAGAGATTGTAACTAGCACATCTAGCATGGTAATTTTGGAAATCTAAGGCAAACTTCTCGATTGTAGGATTTCGAGGACAAATCTGAATTCAATCCCGGAGACATTCCAAATCCAGTCATAATCAAAGGCAAGTATATTTTTGTGGTAGTTTACAATTATTTAGTAATCGTTTTATTGCAAGTTTAAACCACGATGCAACACGGAACTCTCTCTGAGAGCATTGACTGTTTAATTGTTGGGTACTGGAGGAGTAGTGTAATGAGTATGACCACATCCAAAATAGTATAATGACTGTGTTAGCTTATCCCTCATACACACGGGGATAAGCCATATCGTATCAATAGGATATAACTGTACAACCCAATCCGGTCATATTCATTGCCTATTCACATCACAATGTTTTAACTGCTGGAAAACTATTTATTTTAAATTGTTTAAAAGTGCATAACTCCATTATTATTTCAATTGTTAAAATATCATGAATTGTACTGTGCTCCCTCCTGACTGGAGACTACATTTTTAGGTTCTATGGACGATACTGAGCTACTGATAAGTAGCTATTATGATCCTGAGCTGTACCCGGCTGTTCTACCAGAGGAGGATGATGAGGAGACTGCTAATTAGTTTTACTTCCAGTTTATGATATTGTGAAAAATAAATATTTTATTTCAGTTGTGGGTTGTATTTGAAAACTTTGTGTTTGGACAAGTTTTATTTATCGAAACATTAAAAGTTGTGGCAATTAGAATTTGTGTTGTTGATTACCTGCATGAGTGATACAGCTTACTGCCGCCGTCTCAACAACGGTGCAGGCTGGGCATGATCCGATTCAACCCAAGAAATTAGGACCAGGTCGTGACATGTTTTTAGTGGTGGCCCATACAGGTCCAAAACAATCAACAACTTAGGAAAAATTTATCTAGAGACATTTAGAACACTAGAACATTAATTTGTCACAACGTAGGACCGTTATATATTATAAATATTTTTGCTTGTTATAGACTGGTAGGCTACATTGCTTATGTTTATATCCTAAACCTTCCAGAATATGGCCACAAATCCTGCTGGCGATGGGGTATCTTCACCCTATCATACCCCACCTCCCCAACCAAGTCCGGATCCTACACCTCGGCAGCTGGCCGACCGTCCCCATAATACAACGGCGGATCCATCATCTTTCCAGACTGAGCTGCAGCCCCCTGCAGTATTGCCCACTCTAGCTGCCCCACCGGTGCCTGTGGACCCCACCGACCTCATAGGTCTGCTACGAGGAGTGCCAGAAGCCCAGAGAGCTCAAACGGAAGCTCATCAAGAGCAAACCGCGATTATGAGGGAAAGCATGGAGAATGCTCATAACGTGGCTATGACTGCTCTGGGAAGAGGAGAAGCAGCTCAACTTGAACCAAGGCCTGCCAAGGTAAACATATTTCTAAGGGATTAATTTATGAAACATTAAGGCCATTTAAATTAATGGGGATCATATTGCCAAGGTGGGCGATATTGAGAATTTCAAGTAGCAGAACCCTCGACCCTTCAAGGTAACCGAGGGAATCGTCCATGCTGACGAATGGCTCGATAGCATGGAGCGTCTCCTAAGTGTCGCTCGAATTCCAGAAGACCTCAAGGCCGAAGCAGTAGGACTCCAACTGCAAAGTGTAGCAAGCACCTGGTACCGGAATGAACCCCGACTCCAGGACAAGCAGCTTGACTGGGACACCTTCAAGAGGTTGTTCCAGAGGAAGTTCTTCCCAACATCAGAGTTGCGGGAGATAGAGAGGCAATTTCAGAACCTGAAGCAAGAAAATATGACTGTTTGAGAATATGCGGCAGAATTCGGCCAACTCAGCCGTTTTGCCAAGAACTTGGTAGCTGACCCTGATGATCGTGCTGAAAGGTTCAGATATGGGCTGAGAGAAGAGATCCGCACCCATGTGATCTCATGTAAACCCCCAAAAATTTTCTACTTTTATTTATCTTTATTAAATAGAAATAATTGGGATTATTTTTATTTATTTCTTGGTAGTGGTAAATTTATTCTAGCCTTATAAAGTGAGTAGAAATTTTATCCTTTTTTTTTGATATTATATGCGGGTTATTTTATACAAAATATTATAGGTTTCAAATACTCTAGAAACTATTATGATTTTGTTTTTAAAATTTCGAAATATATTTCTTAGGAGCTTATTAAATATTTAAATGATTTATGGTATTTTAGAAATAGTGGTAGTATATATATTTCATGGACTTTTATTTTTTTATTACCTTTTTGTATATTGTTAATTATTAAATTGTTTTATAAAGTTGTTTGATTTAGGAGTTTAATAGGAATTTATTAGATTATTCTTAAAGTATATGTGCGTATATATGTATATCCGTATATACATACATACATATATATATTAGAGAAATATATATAAAAATATGTACATATTGGTTTACATTAAGATTATATATATTAAGATTATAAGTTCTATTTACATTAAGATTATATATATTAAGATTATAAGTTCTATTTATATTAAGATTTTATATATATTAAGATTATAGGTTATACACATAAAAGTGTAATAGAACAACCCTTTCCCCTTTGGCGGTACTGTTCATTGAACAGTACCCACCAAAGGCCCGACCCAGAGCTCCTCAGCTCGGTTGAACCGTGAAGTTACAAAGGGGGGGGGGGGGGGGCGGTCTGCATATAGGAGTAGCCGACACTTTAAACCACAAAACCCTACTCCTCCGCATTCAACCCCCTCTCGTGGACACCCCCTCAACCCTAGAAGTGATCCCCGACCCCCAGGCGACCCTCCTCGCCGCCGTCGACCGCCCCAATCGCCGGAAATTTGCCAGGAAAACCCATTGAAATGGAGAAGTCCCATTTCGAAGCACAGGAAGAGGTACCCACTTCATTGTTTAAATTCTTCATTCAAAGTTGACGTTTTTCGAAACCGCGAGTAGCATTGGAGAGCATATATGACCCTCTAGACATCCCACCTAGTAGTACCCTATGCTATTAAACCATCGGGTCGAAAAATTGATTCAAAAAAACCGAGAAAACTGTTTTCTGGACAGTTTGAACACAGCCCAACCACCCCTGTTCGATGTCCAATCCTGATCAATCCAGCAGAGGGTTTTGGTAAATTTTTGAACAAAATTAGACAACACATATAGATCTTTAATTACCTTCTTGTAGTTTAAATTCTCATGCACTGTAAGCAATTATTTATGAACCCAAAGATCGGGAAAAACCAGTTTTTAAAATAGTAAAATTTAACAAAATCAACCGATACGGCGTGCGCCCCGACAAACCGGGCGACGTGGTCGTGCACTATACGCATCGAAAGGCGCGTATGGATGTTACCGACGTGTGGGAACTGACGGGACTCAATTTTGTTGTGTGTGCGCAACGAAATCAGTGCGTATCCGTCGAGATACCCCTATATCGACGTTTTGCAAATTTGACCATAACTTTGTGCACGTTCGTCGTATCGAGACAAAACTTGTGCCATCAGGATCGTATCATTTTTTTGGTCCTGTATGCCAAGTTTGGTTCGATTCTGAGAAGGTCGAATCGAAATTCCTTTTTGGCGGGCCCGTGACCCGCTCTAACGGACGATTTTGTGCACGGCCCGCCGGAGTCCAGCTTTGGACATACGGTTGGGTTCGTCTCCTCTAATCGGATCCGTAGACATATAGTTTGATGACTTTAGAGATCGTAGGTTCTGGCACGCGTTTCGGTACAAAACGGGTCCAACGGCGGACATCGTTTTGACCCGAAATTACGATTTTGCCCCTGTTCTAGAATTAGACTTTTGGACAGGCGTTTTCTTGGTATTTCTTTTATGCCAAATCTGTTCGTGATGTTTATTTCAGCATCCGAGGTCGTTCGTAAAAGTTGGCTTTCAGTGCTTCCCTATTCTGACGATTTGAGTTACCAGGCGTCACCATTCTGCACACTACCTCCAGGCAAGATACCTTGCCACCAGCTGTTTATTTATTTTAGCTCATATTTTATGCATTATTCATTATTTTTTATGCAAAATAAACTGTGATACATGGCATAACCTGTTAGAACTTACTGTTCATTTATATTTCCTGCTATGTATCATTTCTCTTACACATTAAACCTAGATTTAAGGGACCACCTTGTGTGTTGCATTCATTGGCCTTGACATATTGTAACACGAAGTTGTGTGTTGCATGTAGAACACGGACATGCGTGACTGGCTGGCCACCGGTGCGTATAAGCCATGCGATAGGAATAACCGCTAATAGAGGTTGCATGCTAGTTTGACTTAGCGGTTATAGAGGTTCACTGTTGTGGATACAACATAGTAGACATTGGGCGGGATGACAATTCCTTAGCGTATGGGCTTCGATGCACTTTTTTTTTTGTAACCCGTGATCTCCGCCGGAGATGCGGGTCAGATTACCCATGATTACTGACGGCCACTGACGATTCTGCGGAACGTCATGCTCTTACTGATGGGGCCTCTGGTGCCCAAAAGGGGAGTACGATGATCCTATTTAGCCAGGGCCCATGCGTAGGAAGGATTTTTCTTAACCACATTTCACTTAGAACAGTTAGGCACCTTTATCCGTTAGGTACGAGTACTTTTGGTTTGGGTACTTGTATCTGACCGTGGTTTGGAACAATAACTTGTCGCGGATTAGTTTGTCACATCTTGTCATTCACTACGCCAAAACAGACATTTTTCGACAGACCAAAACTGTCGTAAATCAAGTTTAACGACAGTTTTGATCCGTCAGAAGATCCATCGTTAATAGTGCGTCCCAAAATTTAAACGATAGTTTTGGACTGTCGTAATTTAGCTGAATAAAATGACAGTTATGATCTGTCGAATAAAAATGACTGACTAAAACTGTCAAATAATATGTGAATGAGTTGGCTACAATTTTTATTATCAATAGTTAAGCTCTGTCGTTTTTCCTGGAAACAGAACTAAAAAAATTTCTCAATTCATCCATATCAAAGCTATTTAAACATATTCATCATCTAAATAAAACTAAAATATATAGAAAAATAGAATTTAATATAAACATCAATAATCATCAACAATGAAAGAAACTCAATCAAAATTTTATTAACTAATAATTGTATCGAGTTTACATAGCAATATTTCATCAAAAACAAAAAGAAATCCCAATGTTGCTAGCTCACAATTACTTAGTTCTCATGATGAACAAAAAAGGAGAATGCTATTACTAGCTTACAATCTCAAGTACAGTTTAAAAAAAGAATTTTAAAACCTCACTAACTAAACTATATATTTTGTACAATTAATCATTTCTCCAACCGTAATCTCATCAAATTTTCTGTCTCTGTCGAACAACATCTCATACCATTAAAAAATTCATCAATAATGATTATAAGCTTCATCATTCGGCGGTGCATCTGTATTCACACGTCCAATAGAATGACTTTCTTTCCAAAATTCTTCAAAAGGCACGTCTTTATGGACATGGTAGGTTGATGATCATGTCCCTATATGCAAACATAAGGACAAAAGAAATAAGTATTCATAGAAATTTATATAAAGTTGCATACCAATAGTATATAACAAGGATAGAAATAGATGATGAGAAACATAAGTTACACTAAACAATATGACAGAAGTGTTATACTGCTAATTACTTCGTAGCTTATTGCTTATTCAATCCTACAAGTTCCCAGAGTATATGTCATATATGTTCAGTCAAACGTTACAAAGAGAGCAAGTTTGGTACTAATATGCTTTCCTGCATACAACATGTATATAATAAAGTATCTATCGTAATATGCTTTCCTGCACACAACATGATGGATTGGCTTTCATGATACACAATATTGTTCTGGTTCTCGCCTATGCTATTACTATTTAACTGCCAACTTATATTCAGGTTACTAAAAGAAACTAGCTTATACCTAAATTAACAGGGATGAAGTAAATGGTACCTGTAGAAGAGTAAGTTGGGCTGAGAGTGTGGTCGCCTCTGTCTGAAGCGTCTGCACCTTCCGCTCGAGCTCACCGGTGTAGCGAACCTTCCTCCCCTTCGACCGAGCTGCCGACTGTCTATTTGCCAGAATCCTGTAAGCACAAATAGAAATAACAAGTAAATCACAATGAGACAGTTTCAAACCAAACCAATTTCATACTAAGCTATAGCAAGACTATCAACAAGCAACTATTATCTTTTATTTCATAAATCAGTTGCTAAAATTTCAACTTCATAAGGATCACCATCAAAATTAGATCTATCAAGGTCAGCAACTGATACTCCAAGTCGATATGATATGATATGATATGATTTCCAAAGATAAGGATATTCATGTCTGTAATTATAGAGATAGATATGCCATATGCTAAGAGTTGGCATCAATTATAAGCATCCAATTCACAGTATCATGTACCAATTTAAATATGTATACATAGTAAGCATACTAGCCCAACAAATGTAGTCGATGTGTCAGTTGGTGATCTTGTAGTCGATGTGTTATTGGCAAACCTGGGCAGCCTGCAATGGAAATGGCTGGTTGCTTTGCAGGCCCCCTGATCAATATGCTGGTTGGGTTGGGCACAACATTGGTCATAGAGACGGCGAAAGTCCAGGAGCTATGATCTACAGTTTAATATTAGAGTCATTTTGTTGAGTTTGATGAGTACACTTCTAGTTATAACTTGGTCCAGGTTTCTCGTCCCCAGAATTGGGGATAATAATCCAATTGAATTCATTTTGATCTCTTCTACACTGTCATTCGGAAAAGACCAATGGAGATCTTCAGGGAGCAGGGAAGGGGGAATACAGCTTTTGAATGAAAAACTGTCATTGGGATGAATAGTTGCATTATCCTTTCATAACCCAAAAGGAAAGAGTATTTCAGCAAAATTTAGTTAAGCAAAGCAACACTGAACTACAATGAAAGACATATCAGATTAAAGAATATATTTGAAGAAAGAAATTAATACAAAGATGTATGATGTTACCTAGTTGTCTGTAAAAAATGTAGTAATATTAACAAGTAATGTCGCCATATTTTCCTGAATAAATATGTGTTATCCAGCTAGCTAAAATCATCTCCATTCATCACATCCCTAAAGGAAGAAAAATATTAGTTCAATAGTTACCTCTTGTCTATTTAATCACGAACTCTTCAACTTTGAACAAAATTTTTTGTTGACGCCTAATCAACATTCTGCACATTAAGAAATCAAAATACAAGTAATGAAGCACAAAAGATTCATATTAGTAGGATATTAAAAGGATTACATCAATGAGTAACATTGATGCAACAGTGGAAGAAAAAAGAGGCTTTGCTATATATTTCCTTGGAATTAAAAGAAGGTGAACCAAATGGTAAAAACCAATTTTCTACTTAATTTTCTTGATTATACAAAGTGCCAGTCATGAAAATGAATGATTATTCGGCCCAACAAAATGACAATAATTGGTTAGTAGAACTTTCTTATCATCTCTATCAGAAGAACGACAATGAACACTTGACAAGATAGTCATATGCTGGACTAATATGCTTATAATTTCAGCCCCGAGTGAATGGCAACCACCCCACCAACAAGATTTTAATATTCCACCTTCTGAAATCCTGCATCACCAATCATGCGAGCAAAAGCCTCCTACAAAGAGAACAAAAAATCACAACATTTTCACCCCTCTCCAGTTGTGAGATTCTACAAACCTTAAATAACCCTGTATAGGATCAATGCTAACATTGAATCTGCAAACAACCATATACCGATGACATCAACATTTTGTAACATTAATGATTCATTCTCATATCAATTGTGTTCCAAGTTCATCAAAGATCTAGGCCAATAACAGACATGTCAACATATCAATAGATAACAGGTGGTACAAACCCCTTTAGAAGACCTTAATCTTGCCAAATGGACGAAAAGCTAAACTTTGATCCTTCTTTTCGAATATACTAAATATAGTTCACGGTAGTCAATGTAGGTATCACTGTATCAGTGGAGTTGCTAATAAATTAGCTATTGACAGTAGAAGTTTACTTCGCCAATATCCTATATAAATATAGGCAGTGCCGCAATCACATGTACTATTGTCTTCTTATCAAATACAGGTAATCTTTTCTTATCGAATATAGAGAGTTTGCTGCTGTATGTCAAAGGTTAGTACAGAGGATTAGATATTATATGGAGCATAGCACATCATATATTAATAAGAGGAAGGAATTGAGAAAAAAACCTCTTGGACGGTCATAAGCAGAGAATAATTTTGTATTTGATAAAACTAATTTTCCACCTTCCCCTCAATTCTTTTATATACCTTCTCTGTATCAAGTATTTTAGTCAACAATAATCCCATGGGAGTCCATTTGGTAATGCAGCCCATATAGGAGGATGTCATTAAGAACAACAACAGGCTAATGAAGGACAAATGACTCTGTAGTATGACAACATATGTATAAAATATGAAAATCAATATGGGAAAACTCGATCAACGAACATTTGTGGGGAAAAGATGAAGCTTCATTTGACTAATACCTTAACAATATAAGCATCAACCAGAATATGGAACTCCAAACATACAATAATACATAAATGCATGTTTCCAGGTAATACCCATGGGGGTAAAAATATATAAGAAGTTGGAAGACAAATAATCTGTTGGAAAATGTGAATGTATATTTTTTATATTAATAATATCAAAAAAAAATTCAACGAATATATGAAAAGGTGTACGAATCTTTTCATTAGAAAAGGTGTACGAATCTATTTATTGGAAAGGTGTGTCCTTTCCATCGTGTCTCTTTATTTTTATAAATACATATGTGTTTGGAGCATTCAAGCATTCATTCAATTCATCCATATTGCATTAGTTAGTCTAAGAGAGAGAGACAATCGACGTTGCTTCGACGAGTTCCTACGGTGTGAAGTGTTGCTACCGAAGGAAAGAACCGTTGTATCCTGGAAGACTAATCTCCATTAAACCGTAAGCACCAGTGCGGGACGAATATTGTCTTAAGGACATTGAACCAAGTTCAAGCCTCGTATCATTTATTTATTTTATTTATAATTTAATTTCAGAATCTAATTTCAGAGTTGGAAATATTTTTAATAACATAATCTACAGTATCTACCTGCCTAGGGAAACGACAAATACTCTCAACGAAGTACTGGTAAGAGTCCAGATCACCAGCTACAAGCTCCCCCATTGCTGGAATCACTGAAAACGAGTAGGAATCATAGCTACAAATAAGAATATATAAGAGTTTGAACAAATTACCACAATTGATGAAACATGCAAAATAAGTATACTTCATAACTTAAGCAATTAGCTTAATGAACATTAGTCGTGAATGTGATATTTGGTTACAAACAGACCTTGAACTGGTTAGCTGGATTTAAGTAAATCATCGATTTCAAAAACATAGGAACTCAGAAATAGAGAAAACAAACAACTCATGGACATACATAAAAAAAACACAGGTCTTCAGCAATAGGGTTCATATACTCACAATTGTTTGAAAATTGGGACTGTGCTATCTAAAAAAATGAAGACCACCCTTCACATCATATGATCAACTACCCAACAATCCCTACTGCTTCAAAGGATCGTGAGCAACAGTGTTCTCTCTCCTACTCTCTAGTAGAGGGAAGAATCTGAATCACATCAGCTATCAATCCGAGCATCTCATGTCAAGATGTGCTTGTTCACAATTGAGCTCATTTACATGCTCAATCTTTGCTTCTTAATGAAGCCGAGACTAGCTAGCTGTTAACTAGTCGAGCTCGAGCTCACAAGATGCTGTGTTTGATTTTCTAGTTAAATGTATGAAAACTTCTCTATAGTTTCCTTACAAAACGAGTAAATAATAGCTACTTTTTCTACTATTAAAAATCTACAGTAGAGAGCCAATAAAACTTCTATATAGTTTCCTTATATATATTTTCTCTGTGTTGAAAAAGTGGAAGCCAAAATATTTACAAAAATAATATACATAGTGAAATTAAGTAGAGGTAAAGAAATTATACTATGGAGTTAAATGGGTTCAGACGTGAACGTATGATAAGTATATAACAGTTTTACTGGTGCTGCTTGGTATATGGTCAATACCTTGCTTCAATGATCCAAAGTTAATACTGCCAAATGCAATAATAAACTACAACCAATATCACAAAATAACAATAATACAAGTATAATCTAATTGCAAAGTTATCACATGAATGAAAATAATGGAACATTAATTTATAATAAGGTCACTTAACCGACCAAATGTTCCAGAGCCAAAGAGATTTACAGAGCCAAGTTATGAAATTGCATCAGTAAATAAAATATTACAATCTACAACAACAACAACAACAAAAATAATATAATCTAACAAACAAAGAAGGAGATTAATTATAATTTTTTCGAATTATTTCTTGTTGAATGGAATTATCAACGAGCTAAAAAAATTGCAATACAAAATTCTTCATGGGCATTACTTGAAAATGACAACATATTTCCATGTTTGCTTTGACATATTAATCCAACAAATAAACTCCTTTCTTAATCTATAATATCTTTTACTGCCCTCTATTCATCCCAATTTCCAAATTGACCTGCGTATGTATTATATATGGGTTTTACTTCAAAACATTTACACCGATAGAGTTTAACTGGTGTTTTAGAAGACGCCTCCAGCTTTTGGGATCACATAATTAAGAGCTCTTCATTAATTGTCCAACTTTGATGCAATGAATAACAAAATCTCACCTTCACTATGAAGTGAAATGGCTGAAGTATCTCTTAAGCACCAATCTTAGGCTTGGTTTAGGATTGCCTCTTCTTTTTAATAATTGGCAACAGAAGCAGCTTTTGGCAGTAGGTTGGAGGCTGTTGTTAAAAGCTGTCCCAAAATTGAACTAACTTTTCAAAAAAAATTGATCTATTGTTACCAAACAGTCTTGTATAGCTTTCTAAGAAAAATAAGCAAGTTAACAAAAGAACTATATACTACCATAAGAAGGGGCCTAAACAAGAGTAATAAATTTAATGAATTGGGCATATGTAGGCCTAGGCTAGACAAGAATTGTGTCTGAGAGGGCCCTGTCTCTTTTTATAAGTCCATATGATCTTCAAAATGCAGGATAATTGAATAAACTAGAAAATGCAATAGTATGTATTTTGTAGTCGTATCAATCTACAGAAGAAAGATACTATTCCAAATAGAAAATAAATATTTTTTCTAAATCATTTTATACTATATGGGTCCTAACTATTAATTTACTATAATTAGAAGATTTAAAGTTTTCTAGTTGTTTGCATCCCATGGTCTTGTAATTCTAGTTTTGGCTCCACCTCCCATCAAATTGTTGTTGACACAATGTTAGATACCACATTAGAGACACAAGTGCTTCACGCGAGATAATTTTCTTGCTCCACCATGTCTAAAAAACATATACAAATACCTCTGTGTGTAAAGACGTGTGAAAATGTTCATAAATTCAATAGTTCAAGAGAAATCCACTAGTCGGCACATAGGAGTTCAGACTAACTAAATTAGAGAATTATTGTTGAAATTGGAACACAAAGACAATGAAATAAATAAAATCACGTGGCAATGAAGAATACAAGCTACAAAGACATTATTTCCATCGACTAATAGATAAATGCAACATTGTTTTGGGAGTTTGTGGATGCCAATAAGGAAATACAAAGTAAAATGACGAAGGTATTAAAGTTATGCAACCGACAGAAGGATCCTCTTCTTTATGGTTCTCTTTCTACCAGAGAAGCATCTTTTAGTGAACATTAGAACATAAATGATGAACTTCATTTCAGGATAGCTAGTGTGCTACAAAGCACAGGGCATCACTATGATGGTGGCTTCTGGACCAACTCTAGGAAACATGACACAATAGACACAAAATGTCATGTCGCAATTGTAACAACTGCCAGTATCCCATGGATGACTGGAACTGCAGAAATCCTTTTTTTTTGGCTAAATTTGCAAAAGAAAATGTAACTCTGTTGGTGCCTTCGCTCTACAAGGTGGAGCAATTACTTGTGTATCCTAACAATATGACTTTTAGCTCTCCAGAAAAGTAGGAAGCTTACATACGAACTTGGGTGAAAGAAAGGGTGGGCTTTAAGACTGATTCAAATCACTTTCTATCCTGGAAAGGTACTTATATGTTCCTTTATTTCCATAAAGAAGAGAACTGTAGTACTCAAGTTCCTGCACACTTTCTAGATTGTTTACATCTACAACTTCAATACCAAATGCCATGAAATTGTACTTCATAAATTAAAAAATGCAGCAAAGGACTACAGTCTAATAACTTCTGATTTGAAACAACAATTCCAAAGACTTACCTCAGCACATTTTTTTGGTAGCATCACTAACACTTAGCATCTTTTCAAACAAGGGTGTAATGACAAAATTTGAGCTTAAATCACAGTTAAAGGCAAAGTCTGCTAAATAGAAAGAAAGGTTGAAAATCATGATATCAGAAATCCTTGTCCTGATATGGAACTTCATTTTAATTTTTGGATATTGATAAAAGGTAAATAAAACACAAATAAAAATATTGAATCACACAATCTTGCAAAGTTGACTGCCATCAGTCGATGACAGTACTACAGAAATGCATTGAAGGACAGTCGATGCCGAGCTAGTGCTGGCATTCAATTGAACATATAATGGTCGCGTAAGAACAGTGATTTCGTATTGGTACAACATCTCCCATTCTGTGTTGTCCAATATATTCCTCACCTACACAACAACAACAATAACAATAAAATTTGAATCACTTCAGTATTGGGAATTCATCAAAATAAATCATCGAAAAATTTCAATGAGCAAAATCAAGTAATTATTA
Source organism: Iris pallida (assembly GCA_029216955.1). NCBI lineage: Eukaryota > Viridiplantae > Streptophyta > Magnoliopsida > Asparagales > Iridaceae > Iris > Iris pallida. Next base: position 1,329,910 of record JANAVB010008796.1, read on the forward strand.
TAAGTTAATTAAGTAAAATTAAGCAAAAACCACCTAGGTGGAGTTGGGATCAAGACCTAGTTGGGATCAAGACCTGGTCGGCCACTACGAGAGTGATGGAGAGATAAAAGAGATCCATTGGAGGTCGTTGGTGCTCATCTACGTTGCTAGAGACGATGACAGTGGCACAATCGTATAGGAGCTCGATGTTGCTATCGGAGTCATCATCATGACGAGAAAGGAGGAAGAAGATGGTGATGTCTACCTCCATCGTCGGAAGGACGTCGGAGTCATCCATGGAAAAAACTAAGGTTAAGGTTTTGTGAAGGAAATTTCTTTTATTGGTTTCGTGAAGAAAATTTCTAAAAAAACCTTGTCAATTCACTTATGAAGATATCTTCTGCTCCCTAGACAACCATATTCTACTGGAGAAGACTTGGATGATGATGATGATGATGATAAATTAAGAGACAAGTTTCATCAAACACCAATTAGTCATAACAAAATTTTTTTGCATATTAATTTCAAGATCATATATAAACCAAGCTTCATATGCAAGCACAATGAAGAGAACTTAGTCAGAGGCAGGCATGTTGCAAAATTACTGAACATGAGAATACATACCACGACATGGGGAAGGCTTGCAAGAGAAAATCCTACTCTATATTATTAATTACATTAGGATACATAGCTATAGACTCGATCAGATACCTGAGAGTTATCGTAGAGAATTGGAAGTTAGGTCCTAGAAAAGGATTTGGGAATAGTTCATTTTTTGGTCTGATCACACTAGGTCCGTAATTTCCTCAAACACCATGGCTTCACCGAATCCCAGATCGCCACCCTCATCACCAACTACCCCCTTCCCCCTATATCCTCTCCGATGACACCGACTGAACCATGGAGCAAAACCACCGTGCCATCCACGACATGGGCTTCGACGACCCCAAACATTTGCATCGGTGCCTACGACCCTCATCATCTCGATCAGGTTGGCGCAGCCCACCACTACCACCATATATTATCGCCACCGCAGACGTCGTCGCAGACGCCGCCTTAAACACCGCCGTCGTAGACACCTCCTCTCTTTTCTTACCCAAACCCACATACACAGAGAGAAGAAAAGAGAGAGTGTTGAGAAGAAAAGTTTTCTAGAAGGAAAAATACCTGAGGTTCCAGTGGGGGGAGGTGGGGTTCTAAAAGGAGAAGTTTTGAGAGGGAAAAGTGGAGAAAGTAATTTTTTGAGAAGAAGGTTCCAGCGGGAGGGGAGACGAATTTGGACAAAAAATTATGGAGCCAAATTTTTAATGGATTAGGGATTTAAAATTTTCAACGTAATTTTAATTTAAACAACAGTTTTAATTTGTCAAATCCAAACCTACTATTTGGTAAAATAGATTTTGATGTTAAACGACGGTTTCAATCTGTCGAGAATGCAATGACAGTTTTAATATGTCGTTATTGGACAGCTCTAACTGTCGTAAATCGTCCATTTTGGTGTAGTGATATTGTTTGGTTGTAGGTGTGGCTTACTACTTCGATGAGAAGGTATTGAACCTTGTTGGGGTCCGGATACCATATTGGATTCATATCATGGAAAGATACGTCATCGTGAATTAGTTTACCATCTCCTGTCCTTGTTTGGTTGGGGGGATGGTAGGCTAGTTCAATAGGTGTGTATTGGACCATGTTATGATCTGATTTTACTTAGTCTTATTGAGCAGTGTTTATTCAGTTTATTTGGCATGTTCTTTTTGTATCTTGTTACGTCCCTCTGAGGACCTGGTGATCTCTCCAGGTATAGGTGTGCAGGACTTTCCGCAGGAGTATGGCTCCGGTGTAGACTCATCCTTCACGCTCGAGCGAGTCGTACCTTCTGATCACAGCTGTCCCTATTGGGTCGAGGAGCCTATTTAGTCATCATTTCTTATTCTATTTATCTTAGAGGTTGGACTCTATTTTCTTTCAGTTTATTCTAGTGCCGGTAGTAGATTTTTCTCCGCCCGGCCAACAACTATATTTTGACATTTACTTTGATTCATGAGTTATAATTTTCTTTATATTTACTGTGGATGAGATGTAGCTTTTACCTGTGACTGTTTGTTATTATTATTTATAATACAGCTTATGTGTATATTTGAGATTTCTATATATTGGAGATATCTCGTATATATGCAGCTGGCATGCCACATTTCTAGTCCTACGTATTTTGGGACTGGAGCGTTACATGTTTTTGTGGTGGCCCATGCAGGTCTAGATAAATTGTTTGGTTACTTTACCGTACCAAGCAAGCCTGCGTATAGGATTAGAAATTTAGGATCTCATCCACATATCTGACCTTCTATCTCGCCTTCATTTCGAACTCCTGAATGTCTATCTTAATTGCTTCTTGCTTGTATTATTCTTCTGTAAACCTTTATCCCTCTATCGTGCGTACTAGGTCGTCATGTTCCACCATTCAATCACACTACTAGTTCAACTCCTATAAGTTGGGTAGGAAGCCTCACAACCTAACTTCATTGACTTTAACCAAGGCCTTAGACAAGAAGACAGTAGGACGACTGCATAGGCACGAATATCGGATACGATTTAGATTCTTAAGTAGCTTAAGCTATTTATATTTTCTTTCATCATTGTCTTACGTATTTGTAATTGAACTACCTTGACTAATGTTGCTATTATAGCCTAGTTTTGCGAGCTTATTCTCTCATCGAGCTTGTTCAGGACATATAATTTATTGTGGGCGCCCACTGATACATTGTCTTATCAGAACCTGTGTATTGTGGTCTGATCAACCATAGTGCATTTGGTTCGCCTTTTGTACGATCTAACGTGGATTGAGGTATGGTTAGCTTAACATATTCGCCTTCTAGGTTCTCATCCACGAGTTGTTGACATTTTTGAAATTTCCTTACTAAACTCTCTTTTAATTGCTTGACTCAAAACCTATCTGAATCTATTCTAACATTGCCCTTATCTTCGTGCCAGTATTATGACTCTACACAGCAGACACACCTCTGCCCTAACCATCACATCTAGTGATGCAACTTCCCAGGAAGAACAGGTTTCCCAATGACCCCGGTGACTCCGTATCAGCTAGAGCCACAACAGAATACCACGAACCCATCGACGGTGCAGCAGGAAGCTCAAGTGCCCCCATTCAGTCAGGTTGAGCAAACTACTGCAGTACCACCAGGAGAGACTGCACCATCCCCTTTTTCTCAGTAGTTTTCACCACAGCCCAGACCCCAACTGCCTCCACTTCCGACTGATGCGGACCCGACCACCCAGTTTATGTATGCTATGCTACAATCTCAATGGCAACAAATGGAACTGTTGAGACAAAGCATGCTGACCTACTTCGCTAGACCTCCACCACCAGCCCCGGTAACAGATCCAACTCCAGCTCCACAACCATATCTGGGCTCCATTGCAGACTTCATCGACATGGGCCCTAAGAAATTTAAGGATACCGAGGGTCCCTTAGAAGTTTCCGCATGGCTTATCAGCACAGAGAAATACTTGAAGGCATCCCAGTTGCCAGCACATGATTGGATGACAGCAGTCGACTTACTCTTAGAAGATAATGCTCATCACTGGTGGAAGTCTGAAGAGAGGCGACTGGGCACAGGAATCACATGGAAGCAGTTCTACGACCTATTCTATGAGAGGTTTTCCCCATCCACGTTTGAGACACTCTCTATGACCAGTTCCTTTATCTGAAGTAAGGGAACATGTCGGTAGATGAGTACGATGTAGAGTTCAGCCGTTTGAGTAGATTTGGTGAGACATTAATCCCGACAGAGCTGGAGAAGGCAAGGAGATTCCACCAGGGGCTCGCACCAGAACTTAAGACTTTCACTACAGCACAGTCTCGAGTCTCTCATGCAGCTGTCCTGTTGGAAGCACGTACCCAGGAGCTTCTTCGCAAGGAACAGCAGGCACAGAGGCGCCCCACACCGGTAGCTGCACCAGTTAGGGCGACTCAAGATGGACCAACCAGAAGGCCTATAGGACAGTACCAACAGAGGCCCACACCCTATCAGAAGCACACATACAACTACTGCGGAAAAAAGGGCCACATTCGAGACGGATGTCGGATTCGTCTTGGCTTATGCTTGAGGTGCGGATCGGAACGACATCGGATTATCGATTGTCCCGAGCCGTCAAGGCAAGGGCAAGCATTTACCATGGCTGTGATAGACCCCCATCCTGAGATTAGAGATCTGGCAGGTATTATTCTACTTATACCATTATTATTTATTTAAGTCATGGCTTAGCAGTACATTCATTATCTTGGTCAGCATGCATGAGCACTATCTTCGACACCATTAGAAATATCATGACAATAGTTTAGCAAGCTTATAAATAGAACTCTTGGCTTCTTCGTTAAAATTCTTGACTGACGTGCCTTAAAATCTGTGCCTCCGTCAACAACACTCGTATGCTTTAGATGTGTGGAAATCATCCAATCTCTACGCATATCATTTCGATACCTTACCGTGACTTTGATGTTTGAAGCACAACATTAGCCATTTTTTTCCAACAAACTTCACTTACAGGAACTAGACGAGCCTCCCTACACGCATGACATACCTGTTTCACAAAACACACCATTATGTGCTTTATTTCAATGACACCATATGTATAACCCGATTTCTTAGAAAGAACCATAGACATCCATTTTCATTCCATTGATGTTTAACCATGCAATATCGAGCCATTCCATCAGACGAGCTGAATATCCATGATTCATGCGAGACCAAGAAGACCTTGTCATGTAGAATATGGTGCCAGTTTAAAATCCTTGTATAAATAACTCCTTCATCTTCTCAAAAATCGAGTTATGAATTGATTAGCTGCTCTCCCTTCGTATTCAGCCCACTATATATTTTATTAAGATTATTGTCATATTTTTAGATGAGGCTTACTTTAATTTCGAGGACGAAATTTTTATAAGTTGGGTAGCATGTAAACCCCCTAAAATTTTCTACTTTTATTTATATTTATTAAATAGAAATAATTGGGATATTTTTATTTATTTCTTGGAAGTGGTAAAATTTATTCTAGCCTTATAAAGTGAGTAGAAATTTTATCCTATTTTTTTGATATTATGTGCGAGTTATTTTATACAAAATATTATAGGTTACAAATACTCTAGAAACTATTATGATTTTGTTTTTAAAATTTCAAAAATATATTTCTTAGGAGCTTATTAAGTATTTAAATGATTTATGGTATTTTAGAAATAGTGGTAGTATATATATTTCATGGACTTTTATTTTTTTATTACCTTTTTGTATATTGTTAATTATTAAATTGTTTTATAAAGTTGTTTGATTTAGGAGTTTAATAGGAATTTATTGGATTATTCTTAAAGTATATGTGCGTATATATGTATATCCGTATATACATACATACATATATATATTAGAAAAATATATATATAAATATATACATATTGGTTTACATTAAGATTATATATTAAGATTATAAGTTCTATTTAAATTAAGATTATATATATTAAGATTATAAGTTCTATTTATATTAAGATTTTATATATATTAAGATTATAGGTTATACACATAAAAGTGTAATAGAACAACCCTTTCCCCTTTGGCGGTACTGTTCATTGAACAGTACCCACCAAAGGCCCGACCCAGAGCTCCTCAGCCCGGTTGAACCGAGCAGTTACAAAGGGGGGGGTCTGCATATAGGAGTACCCGACACTTTAAACCATAAAACCCTACTCCTCCGCATTCAACCCCCTCTCGTGGACACCCCCTCAACCCTAGAAGTGATCCCCGACCCCCAGGCGACCCTCCTCGCCGCCGTCGACCGCCCCAATCGCCGAAAATTTGCCGGAGAAACCCATTGAAACGGAGAAGTCCCGTTTCGAAGCACAAGAAGAGGTACCCACTTCATCGTTTAAATTCTTCGTTCATAGTTGACGTTTTTCGAAACCGCGAGTAGCATTGGAGAGCCTATATGACCCTCTAGACATCCCATCTAGTAGTACCAAGTGCTATCAAACCATCAGGTCGAAAAATCGATTCGAAAAAACCGAGAAAACTATTTTCTGGACAGTTTGAACACAGCCCAACCACCCCTGTTCGACGTCCAATCCTGATCAATCCAGCAGAGGGTTTTAATAAATTTCTGAACAAAATTAGAGAACACATATAGATTTTTAATTACCTTCTTGTAGTTTAAATTCTCATGCACTGTAAGCAATTATTTATGAACCCAAAGATCGGGAAAAACCAGTTTTTAAAATAATAAAATTTAACAAAATCAATCGATACGGCGTGCGTCCCGACAAACCGGGCGACGTGGTCGTGCACTATACGCATCGAAAGGCGCGTATGGATGTTACCGACGTGTGGGAACTGACGGAACTCGATTTCGTTGTGTGTGCGCGACGAAATCAGTACGTATCCGTCGAGATACCCCCGTATTGACGTTTTGCAAACTTGACCATAACTTTGTGCACGTTCGTCATATCGAGATGAAACTTGCGCCATCAGGACCGTATCGTTTTTTGGCGGGCCCGCGACCCGCTCTAACGGACGATTTTGTGCACGGTCCGCCGAAATCCAACTTTGGACATACGGTTGGGTTCGTCTCGTCAAACCGGATTCGTAGACATGCAGTTTGACAACTTTAGACACCGTAGATTCTGGCACGCGTTTCGGTACAAAACGGGTCCAACGGCGGACATCGTTTTAATCCGAAATTATGATTTTGCCCCTGTTCTAGAATTAGACTTTTGGACATGCATTTCTTAGGTATTTATTTTATGCCAAATCTGTTCGTGATGTTTATTTCAGCATTCGAGGTCGTTCGTAAAAGTTGGCTTTCAGTGCTTCCCTATTCTGACGATTTGAGTTACCAGGCATCACCATTCTGCACACTACCTCCAGGCAAGATACCTTGCCACCAGCTGTTTATTTATTTTAGCTCATATTTCATGCATTATTCATTATTTTTTTATGTAAAATAAACTGTGATACATGGCATAACCTGTTAGAACTTACTGTTCATTTATATTTCCTGCTATGTATTATTTCTCTTACACATTAAACCTAGATTTAAGGGACCACCTTGTGTGTTGCATTCATTGGCATTGACACGTTGTAACACGAAGTTGTGTGTCGTATGTAGAACACGGACATGCGTGACTGGCAGTCTACCGGTGCGTATAAGCCGTGCGATAGGAATAACCGCAAATAGAGGTTGCATGCTAGTTTGACTTAGCGGTTATAGAGGTTCACTGTTGTGGATACAACATAGTAGGCATTAGGCGGGAAGGACAATTTCTTAGCGTATGGGCTTCGATGCACTTTTCCTTTTGTAACCCGTAAGCTCCGCCGGAGACGCGGGTCAGATTACCCATGATTAATGACGGCCACTGACGATTCTGCGGAACGTCATGCTCTTACTGATGGGGCCTCTGGTGCCCAAAGGGGGACTACGCCGATCCTATTTAGCCAGAGCCCATGCGTAGGAAGGATTGTTCTTAACCACATTTCACTTAGAACGGTTAGACACCTTTATCCGTTAGGTACGAGTACTTTTGGTTTGGGTACTTGTATCTGACCGTAGCTTGGAACAATAACTTGTCGCGTATTAGTTCGTCACATCTTGTCCTTGTTTGGTTGTAGGTGTGGCTTACTACTTCGATGAGAAGGTATTGAACCTTGTTGGGGTCCGGATACCATATTGAATTCATATCATGGAAAGATACGTCATCGTGAATTAGTTTACCATCTTCTGTCCTTGTTTGGTTGGGGGAATGGTAGGCTAGTTCAATAGGTGTGTATTGGACCATGTTATGATATGATTTTACTTATTCTTATTGAGCAATATTTATTCAGTTTATGTGGCATGTTCTTTTTGTATCTTATTACGTCCCTCTGAGGACCTGGTGATCTCTCCAGGTATAGGTGTGCAGGACTTTCCGTAGGAGTATGGCTCCGGTGTAGACTCATCCTTCACGCTCGAGCGAGTCGTACCTTCTGATCACAGCTGTCCCTATTGGGTCGAGGAGCCTATTTAGTCATCATTTCTTATTCTATTTATCTTAGAGGTTGGACTCTATTTCCTTTCAGTTTATTGTAGTGGCGGTTGTGGATTTGTCTACGCCCGGCCAACAGCTATATTTTGACATTTACTTTGATTCATGAGTTATCATTTTCTTTATATTTACTATGGATGAGATGTAGCTTTTACCTGTGACTGTTTGTTATTATTATTCACAATACAGCTTATGTGTATATTTGAGATTTCCATATATTGGAGTATATCTCGTATATATGCAGCTGGCATGCCACGTTCCTAGTCCTACGTATTTTGGGACCGGGGCGTTACATCTCAGGCGGTGCTAAGACTTATGAAAGGATCCTGGAGCAAGCTCAGGATATAGAGAAGAGTCAATCCGCACGCTCAAAGAGGGATTATCCTGGAACTAACAACTTCCAAGGTAATCAGAAGAAGCCTAACAACAACAACAACAACCGGCCTCCTCACCACCACCACCAGCACCAACAGGCGAGGAATAATGATAGAGCACCTCAGAGGCAGATCCCTGTCTGTGATTTTTGTAAGAGGCCAGGGCATCAGTCTAACATCTGCAGGAAGAGACTAGGACACTGTCTAGTCTGTGGGTCTGCCACCCACCAAGTAAAGGACTGCCCCTCGTCGATCCACCGGACAGGAGCAACTCAACAGAAAGGTCCTCTGCCCACTCAACAACAACAATTTGGGCAACATCAACAGAAAACTGGGCGAGCCTTTGCCCTAGCGGCAGATGAGGCGGATTCAGAGCAGGAACCTACAGCTGATGTCATCGCAGGTTTTATTTATGTGCATTCCTATCCTGCCTTAGTTTTATTTGATTCGGGTGTATCACATAGTTTTATATCCACAAAATTCATCTCTGTACACCACATAGTTACGGGCTTTAGCAAGAAGATCTATAGAGTTATGACCGGTGGAGGACCCCTACCCATCACTGAGACCTGTAACTGCCCTATCACCATATCAGACCACCAATTCATAGCACCTTTGCTTGTGATGCCCTTACCCAACTATGATGTAGTCCTAGGGATGGACTGGTTGAGTAAGCAGCATGCGCTGATAGACTGTCACAGAGGATGTATAGTCTTCAGCCCACCTGGAGAGCCGGAGTTTGAAATCTCTCGAACTCCGAAGGATATGGAGTGTGTTACCTACACCTCTATCACAGAAGAACCCGGACCTCCCCATCCTATCATAGCAGAATTTATGGATGTCTTTCCTGATATTCTTTCCGGGTTACCTCCAGATCGAGACATAGAGTTCACCATTGACCTAGTCTCTAGCTCTTCCCCTATTTTTAAGGGATGCTACAGAGTCAACCCGAAGGAGGCCAAGGAGATGAAGGATCAGATCAATGAACTGAAGGCTTTAGGATTTATCCGAGACGGAGCTTCACCCTGGGGAGCACCTGTCTTGTTTGTTTCCAAGAAGGACGGAACTGTGCGGATGTGCATTGACTACCGGGCGCTGAACAACATCACCATCAAGAACAAGTACCCTCTGCCCCGGATCGATGACTTGTTTGATCAACTCAGTGGAGCCAAGGTGTTCTCGAAGATAGACCTCAGATCCGGCTACCATCAGATCAAGGTCAGGAAGGAGGACATTCCCAAGACGGCGTTCAACACCAAGTATGGGCAGTTTGAATTCTTGGTCATGCCGTTTGGACTGACGAATGCTCCTGTTGTGTTCATGAACCTTATGAACAAGGTTTTCCATGAATACCTAGATCAGTTTGTCATTGTCTTCATCGATGACATCCTGATCTACTCAAAGACTGAAGATGAGCATGAAGAGCACCTCATGAAAGTTCTGGGAACTTTGAGGAAAGAAAAGTTATATGGTAAGCTATCCAAATGTGAATTCTTTCTAGATAAGGTGGATTTTCTTGGTCATGTTGTCACAGGAGAAGGAATTTTGGTGGACCCTAAGAAGATAGCTGCTGTTGAGAAGTGGTCTACCCCAAGCTCAGTTGCTGAAATCAGAAGTTTCTTGGGCTTGGCTGGCTACTACCGGAAGTTTGTGAAGGATTTTGCCAAGATTGCTGAACCAATGACGAAACTCAGTCGGAAGAACGAAGAGTTCATCTGGACGGAAGCTTGCCAGGCATCGTTTAAGGAACTGAAGAAGAGACTTACAACAGCACCGATACTTGCGCTACCCGCAGGTACCGGAGGTTTCTCAATATATAGCGATGCCTCTGGAAAAGGACTGGGTTGCGTTCTTCAACAACATGGTAAAGTGATTGCTTACGCATCTAGACAATTACGGACTCATGAGAAGAACTATCCCACACATGATCTGGAGCTTGCTGCAGTCATCTTTGTTTTGAAGCTATGGAAGCATTATCTCTATGGAGAGAGTGGAAATATATACAGACCACAAAAGTCTGAAATATGTTTTCACTCAGAAGGAGATGAACATGAGACAAAGAAGATGGTTAGAGCTAATGAAGGATTTTGACATCGACCAGCAGTACCATCCGGGTAAGGCTAATGTGGTTGCAGATGCACTTAGTCGATACCCAGTAGTGATGTTCTTAACTAAGGAGCGGCACTTGTTGGAGGACATAGAGAAGCTTGGTCTGGAGATTGTACTGCCTGAGGAAAAGATGAAGGAACTGGGGCGAAAAGCTATTGTACCTGGAGCTGACTCAACCATGATGTAGTTGCAATTGCGTTCAAGTCTGATGGACAAAGTCAAGGAGACACAATTCCAAGACGAGACGCTTTGCAAACTCAGAGATAAAGTGCTGGCAGGAACACTTGAAGGATTCTCTATCGCTAGAGACAGAGCATTGAAGAATGGTACGAGGCTGTGTGTACCATCTGGCGAACTGAGGAATGAGCTGATGCAAGAAGCGCACCAGTCGCAATATTCCATACATCCTGGAGCTAATAAGATGTATCGGGATATGCGTACCATTGTTTGGTGGTATGGAATGAAGAAGGACGTATCCAGATTTGTGGCTAGATGCTTGATTTGTTAACAAGTGAAGGCTAGCAGAAAGAGACCCGCAGGACTTCTACAGCCGCTGGACATTCCAGAGTGGAAGTGGGAGCATATAACAATGGACTTTGTGTCAGGATTGCCTCGATCCCAAGGAGGGAAGGACGCCATTTGGGTTATTGTGGACCGACTGACGAAGTCAGCTCACTTTATCCCCTTCAAGGTTGGTTTATCCACCGAGAAGTTGGCGGCACTATACATGCGACACATCTACCGGATTCATGGAGTTCCGGTAAGTATTGTATCTGACCGAGATACTAGATTTGCCTCTCACTTTTGGAAGAATTTGCATGACAGCTTGGGACACAAAACTGAAGTTCAGCACAGCCTACCATCCCCAAACTGACGGACAATCGGAGAGGACCATCCAGACGTTAGAAGATATGCTGAGATCTTGCGTCTTAGAATTTGGAGGGTCTTGGGAAGACCACTTGCATTTAGTAGAATTCTCCTACAACAACAGTTACCAAGCTAGCATTGGTATGACACCATTTGAAGCTCTTTATGGACGTCGTTGCAACACTCCACTTGCATGGGATGACGTAGGAGAAAGAGTACTGCTGGGGCCAGAGATGGTGACTGACGCAGCAGAGAAGGTGAAGGTGATCAGGGACAAACTCAGGATTGCCCAAGACAGACAGAAGCATTGGGCAGATAGCAGTCGTCAACCATTGGAGTTTGAAGAAGGAGATAGTATCTTTGTGAAGATTTCTCCTACCAGAGGAACTATCCGATGATTTGGCAGAGCTGGAAAGCTGAGTCCCAGATATATCGGACCATTTGAAGTTTTGAGCCGAATTGGTGAAGTAGCGTATCGGTTAGCTCTACCAGCTAATCTTGAGGGCGTGCACAACGTCTTCCACGTTTTGCAGCTCAGACGCTACATTCCGGATCCGAGTCACATCTTGAACCATTCAGAGCTGGAGATTGGACCCAGCCTTACAGTACCAGAGAAGCCTGTGGCGATTTTGGACAGAGACGAGAAGATGACCAGGACTTCGATGACTTCCATAGTCAGAGTTATGTGGAGGCACGATTTCCCAGGCGAGTCTACCTGGGAGCGAGAAGATGAGATGCGGGAGCAGTACCCGTATTTGTTTGAGACCTGAGGTATTTTTCCTACCCTATCCTTTAATTTCGAGGACGAAATTTTCTAAGGAAGGAAGGTTGTGAAACCCACAATTTTCCAGTTACATTTTTAATTTTGTTAGTGTGTGTTTGCCAGTTAGTTTTTCAAATTATATAATAGAAAAATACTTTTGAAAATTAATAAGTTGGATTTTGATTTTCTGGCTCAGACCCGAACCCAATTTGAAACTAAAAATATTTTAAAATGTTTAGTTATATTTTTCTAAAGAAAAATTATTTATAATTTTCAAAGCCCTTTCCCTATTATTTTCTTTTAGCCCACTATATTTTTTTAGCCCAAGTATTTGAGACCAAGTCTTGTTAAGCCCATGAAACCCAAGCCTTTGGTTTTAATCCTTAAACCCTTTAATACTTTAGAGAGAGAGAGACTTTAAAACAATTCTTTTATTTAAGAGAGTTTCATTAAACTCACTCTCTTTCACCCATCAGTTGAGGGAAAACCACCTCTCCCATAGGCTGGACATGACTCGGCCCGGCCCAACAATTTGGGTAGCGGGTCGTGACAGATAGGGCGGTCCTTGTTGCTTTGAGTTTGTTTCTCACCCGCAAGAGGGGTTCGGGAGAGTCGTCTTTTTTCCAAGCTTCCTCAACGATGCCCAAGAATTGTGGGTGATCGGTCCAGAAATCGAGAAATTGGAAGTTCTTCTTGTGGGGATTGGTATTGTTATAAATTTCTACCATTAGGGGGGAGTGGTCGGATTCAGTAGAGTTTAGGTGAGTCAGATTGGTATTGATCCCCATTCCAGGCCAGCGAGCATTCGTAAGGGCCCTATCCAGTCTGAAGAATTGACGACGATCACCTTCCTGCATGTTACACCAGGTGAAAGCGTTGCCTTTGAATTGGAGAGGGGTTAGGTGGGCGTTGAAGATAAAGTTGTTGAAATCTTGCATAGCGGGGACGGGGGGAGGCCTACCGTCAATTTTTTCTTCTCTACAGGTGATCGCATTGAAGTCCCCAATACAAAGCCAAGGGAAGTTGATGTTGAGTTGATGGATGTCCAGTAGATCGTTCCAAAGGTGTTTTCGCTCGGCGATATCACAGCTACCATGGACCGCAGATAGGATAGCCCATTCCGGAAGCATGGGGTGTTCCACCCGGCAAGAGAGGGCTTGCCAAGAGTCCAGGAGGACTCCAATATTGACGTTCTTCGTACATAGGATCCAAATATCGTGTCTGCCAGCTATGGCCGATGGGAGGCCTAGTTACAACTGGATTGATTTTAATCTGGTGGATAGAATTTTGGGTTCAATTATGATGAGGATATCAATCTTGTGGGTTTTCCGAAGGCTGGAAATTCTCCTTAATGTAGGTTTGTTCGCCAGGCCGCAGACGTTGCAAGATAGGATGTTAAGCATTAATAATGATTTGTGAGGGTTTTTTGTTCCGCCTGGTGGCGGATCTTGTTTGGATGGCTGTGGCTTCGTCGTTTCCTTTCTTGGCATATTTCTCGGTCGAGGAGGAAGCTTCCGCCTGGGACGAGATGATAGGGACGCTGGAGAATTGCACGAGATGGGTCGTGGGGGAATCAATCAACTCCCCTGCGAAATCCAGAGAGGGGTCCTCGGTGGAGATGGCTAGTGAGTCGTTGGCGCTCTCAATGAGAAGAGCAGTTTGCTGTAGGGGGAAGCCTGCGGCTTGAACCTGGAGACCTCTCATTGCTAGGTCTGGCCCTATGTCACGACCCGATCCCAAATAATTGGGTCGAACCGGATCATGTCCAGCCTGCACCGTTGTGAGACGGCGGCAGTAAGCTGTTCTATATGCAGGTATTCACAACAACATCTATACATTTGTCACAACTCAATATATAAAAATTTTAAAACTTTTATTCAATAATTGAAAATTACAACAGGAATTGAAAGAACTGAAATAAAGTGCTGAATTCAAATTAACAAAATTCCAAAACAATAAAACTAGAAACTGGAAACGACTAGCTATGCGGTCGGCTCGTCGGCCTCAGGTCATGCGTCCTCCAAGGGGGACTCCGGCAACACCACAGGGTACAAATTTGGGTCATAGTAGCTATTGTACAATAGCTCAGCATCCTTAATGTCACCTAAAAATGTTGTCTCCAGTCAGGAGGGAGCAAGTACGAATATGTATCTCATATTTCAAGTAATAATAAAAAAGTGCAGGCTAAACAGTTGAAACAATATTTTTCAGCATTTTAACAATTGAAAATAATGTGATTTGAATGTGTAATCGTTTATGACCGGCTTGGGTTATACAATAGCGTCCTAGCGACGCGATACGGCTTATCCCCGTGTGTAAGAGGGGTAAGCTCGCACAATATGCAATATGAGGGGTATTGGCCATAAACGTTACATTATTCCCCCAATCCTCACAATTAATATCAATCAATAACTGAACCCTAGGAGAGGGTTCCGTGTAGCAATGTGGTTTAAACATGCAGCTAGACAATTACTAAATAAAATACAAGAAAACATAACCGTAACTTGCCTCTGTTAATTGACTGGATCGGGAAAGTCGGTACCGAGGAGGATGTCAAGTTCGTCTCCGAGATCCTACAGTTGAGAACCTTGGCTTAGAATAATAATGAAACCATTCTAGGTGTGCTAGTTACAATCTCTAGAAGTAGACCCTAGTCATATTTTAGATTATTAAGTTAATCTTCTGTAACGCTTTAACGTCGCGAGCTACGTGCGTTGTCAATTAGTTGGATATTCGATTTCTAATTTACTTGGGAAAAGTTAGCCGTTACCGGTTAATTTGCAAAACTTTGTATTTTTATATCATATGTATAAAACTACATTTTTCTTTTAGTGATAAAACATGGACTTCGTTAACTTACCAATATTTATTCAAGTTAATTTATTGTGAAAAACCTTATTAATTTTATACAAAATAATTAATACCTAAACTATAATTACGCATCTAATAACGAAAACCAACTCAGAAAAGAAAGTAAAAACCTAAACTACACAATACAGGGTCACAGCGAAATAAAATAGAAAACTGGGCTTATGCCCTTTACAAATTTTTACATAAATTAATTAATTCCTAGGGCGAGCTCTGAGTGCCGCGAACGGTCCAAACAGTAGGCCGAAGCCCTGTACCAAAAATACTAACAGCAGTATCAGTTCTAAAAATAATTATAAATATAAATATAGTTGTAAAATGCGTCTCAGACTTGGTCCAAATGTCATGTTGCTGGCTAGCGCCTCAACGTACAGGAACCCTGTAGCGTTTGCGCTTCGTCGAGGCTCATTCGACCGATATGGTCGTCGCCTAACTGGTGATACAAAAATCCATAAAATCGAAAAACCAGCAAATCTAATCTATAAATCATTTGCAAAGACCGATTTTCTTTTGAAAATAGGTTTTACTCAAATTGCTAATTTTATACGAAAATCTCTTTTAAAAAATAATTTTTCAAAAATTTGGGCAGCATCTCCTCTGTATTTGGGACAACCCAATTCTGGGAAAATACTAACCCAACATCAATGACTGTCCCCAAACTAGAGAACACCAAAAATCCTACCAAAAGTAAATACCCAACCCGAAATACATCACAATTATATATAGCCAAAACCACAGAATACTCCCAAAATAAATTCGAAAATCCCGAAATAAAGTTCGGAAAACCGAAAGCCACAGAAACAAAACAAAACGAACGAATCAGTCTGAAATAGGATTCGGAAATTCCGAAACTACAATCGCCTAAACCGAATCGCGTAACGGGATCGGGAACCGTATCATCATCGACACTAAAGTAGGGATACGGGGACACGAGATATACCTTGGGTTGCTCGGCTAGAGCTCTCAGATGATAATAGGAAAAGAAAACCACATTCCCGCGGACTCGAAAAAATCCCAAACTCGCGGACAACAGCGAAAATTGCCGGAACAACAGGTCGGAGACACGGGAATCGCCGAAACTATGGAAACCACGAAAAACACAAAAAATACGGAAACCATGGAACAACGCTGTTGGAACAGCGGGGCGCGCACGGCTGAGCGCTCGACCTGGGATGGCCGGAGCGGGGTCGGGGCGGCGCTGGAGGGTGCGCACAGCTGGGTCGGGCGCGGGCCGAGAGGGGGTGGTGCCGGGCGGAGATCGGGAGCCGCGGAGTTGGGTTTGAGAGAGAGTGAGAGGGAGAGGGGTATGGTGGTGGGAGTAGTGCTGGTGCTTGTGCTTGTAAGGGAAAAGTGGGTTTTAAGGAAGGAGTGGGAAATGAGAGTTGTGGAGAGTGTGGAGGAGAATGGAGTTAGGAGAAAAATGGGGGTGGGTGGCTTGGTCGTGGGAGACCAAGCCAGAACGTGGGGAGGAAATATTTTTTTTAATAATAATCAGAATTTAAAAGGGAGAAAATATGGGCGGGTTCGGAACTGAGATCAGGTTCGAGTTCGGGGTCGGTGTCCAGACTCGGGGTCGGACTCCGGGCACGGGATCGGGGACAGGGCCACAATCAAAAATTAATGATAATTTTTTTTAAAATAATATTTTTCCTAACACCGACAAATAAATAATAATAATAATATATATAATAATAATAATATTATTAATAATAATAATATAAACCAAAATTATACTACAGATCAACAATTTATTAATCCTAAAATTATGGGTTTCATAATCTTCCCTCCTTAGAAAATTTCGTCCTCGAAATTAAAGGCAGGGTTAGGAGTTACCTCAATTCTCAAACAGATACGGATACTGCTCCCGTATCTTGTCTTCTCGCTCCTAGGTAGACTCACCTGGTGAGTTGTGCCGCCACATAACTCTGACTATCGGTGTCACAGAGTTTCTGGTTCTCTTCTCTCCTCTGTCCAATATTGTAACTGGCTTCTCTGGCACTGTGAGGCTGGGTCCAATTTCCAGCTCCAAATGGTCCAATATGTGGCTCGGGTCTGGGATGTAGCGTCTCAGCTGCGAAACATGGAAGACGTTATGGACGCCTTCGAGACTTGGGGGTAGAGCCACCCGATAACCCACTTCTCCAATCCTGTTAAGTACTTCAAAAGGATCAATATACATGTGGCTTAGTTTTTCTGCTCTGCCGAAATGGATGGTTCCTCTGGTAGGAAAGATCTTCACAAACACACTGTCACCTTCTTCAAACTCCAACGGTCGTCGGCTACTATCGGTCCAATGCTTCTGTCTGTCCTGGGCAATCCTGAGCTTGTCTCTGATCATCTTTACCTTCTCTGCTGCATCAGTCACTATCTCAGGTCCAAGCAATACTCGTTCTCCTACGTCATCCCAAGCAAGTGGAGTGCGGCAACGACGTCCATAGAGTGCCTCGAACGGTGTCATACCGATGCTAGCTTGGTAGCTGTTGTTGTAGGAGAACTCTACCAAGTGAAAATGGTCTTCCCAAGACCCTCCAAATTCCAAGACGCAGGATCTCAGCATATCTTCTAGCGTCTGGATTGTTCTCTCTGATTGTCTGTCAGTCTGGGGATGATAGGCGGTGCTGAACTTCAGTTGCGTTCCCAAACTGTCATGCAAGCTCTTCCAGAAGTGAGAGGTGAACCTGATATCCCTGTTAGACACAATACTTACTGGAACTCCATGAATCAGGTAGATGTGCCGCATGTACAGTGCCGCCAACTTCTCAGTGGATAGACCCACCTTGAAAGGAATAAAGTGGGCTGACTTTGTCAGTCGGTCCACGATAACCCAAATGACATCCTTCCCTCCTTGGGATCGAGGCAGTCCCGACACAAAGTTTATCGTTATGTACTCTTATTTCCACTCCGGGATGTCTAGCGGCTGCAACATTCCTGCTGGTCTCTGTCTGCTAGCTTTTACTTGTTGATAAATTAAACATCTAGCTACATACCTGGATACGTCCTTCTTCATTCCGTACCACCACACTATAGTACGTATATCCCGATACATTTTGTTGGCTCCTGGATGTATGGAATACTACGACTGGTGCGCTTCTTGCATCAGCTCGTTCCTCAGTTCGCCAGTTGGTACGTACGGCCTCGTACCATGCTTCAGTGCTCCGTCCCTGGCGATTGAGAATCTTTCAAGTGTTCCCGCCAGTACTTAATCTCTGAGTTTTCAAAGCGTCTAGTCTTGGAATTGTGCCTCCTTGACTCTATCCATTAGACTTGAACGCACTTGCAACTGCATTATTGATGAATCAGCTCCTGGTACAATGACTTCTCTTTCCAATTTCTTCATTTCCTCTTCGGGCAGTACAGTCTCCAGTCCAAGCTTTTCTATGTCCTCCAGCAGATGACGCTCCTTGGTCAAGAACATTGCCATCGGGTATCGACTAAGTGCATCTGTAACAACATTAGCCTTACCCGGATGATATTGCAGGTTGATGTCGAAATCCTTCATCAGCTCCAGCCATCGTCTCTTCGCATGTTCAGCTCCTTCTGAGTGAAAACATATTTAAAACTTTTGTGGTCTATAAATATTTCTACTCTCTCTCCATAAAGGTAGTACTTCCACAGCTTTAATGCAAATATTACCGCTGCAAGCTCCAAATCATGCGTGGAATAGTTCTTCTCATGAGTTCATAATTGCCTAGATGCATAAGCAATTACTTTACCGTGTTGTTGAAGAATGCAGCCCAATCCCTTACCGGAAGCATCACTATAAATTGAAAAACCGCCGGTACCTGAGGGTAGCACAAGTATCAGCGCCGTTGTAAGCCTCTTCTTCAGTTTCTCAAATGCTGACTGGCAAGCTTCAGACCAAATGAATTTTTCGTTCTTCCTGGTGAGCTTCGTCATCGGCTCAGCAATCCTGGAGAAATTCTTCACAAACTTCCGGTAGTAGCCAGCTAAACCCAAAAAACTTCTGATTTTTACAACTGAACTTGGTGCAGTCCACTTCTCAATAGCAGCTATCTTCATTGGATCCACCGAGATTCCTTCTCCTGTGACAATATGGCCAAGAAAATCTACTTTGTCTAAGAAGAATTCACATTTAGATAGCTTACCATAGAGCTTCTCCTTCATTAAAGTTCCCAGAACTTTCCTCAGGTGCTCTTCATGCTCTTCTTCAGTCTTCGAGTAGATCAGAATGTCATCGATGAAGACAACAACAAACTGATCCAGATATTCATGGAAGACCTTGTTCATAAGGTTCATGAATACTGCAGGGGCATTCGTCAGTCCAAACGGCATGACCAAAAATTTATACTGACCATATTTGGTGTTGAACGCCGTCTTTGGAATATCCTCCTTCCTGACCTTGATTTGATGGTAGCCAGACCTGAGATCTATCTTCGAAAATACCTTGGCTCCACTGAGTTGATCAAACAGGTCGTCGATCCGGGACAGAGGGTACTTGTTCTTGATGGTGATGTTGTTCAGCGTCCGGTAATCAATGCACATCCGCACGGTTCCATCCTTCTTGGGTACGAACAAAACTGGTGCTCTCCAGGGTGAAGCCCCGTCTCTGATAAATCCTTGGGCCTTCAGTTCGTCAATCTGATCCTTCATCTTCTTTGCCTCCTTGGGGTTGACTCTGTAGCATCTCCGAGAAATTGGGGAAGAGCCGAAAACTAGGTCGATGGTGAATTTCATACCTCGATCTGGCGGAAATCCTGGAAGACTATCTGGAAAGACATCCATGAATTCCGCTATGATAGGGTGAGGAGGCCTGGGTTCTTCGGTGATAGAGGAGTAGGTAACACTCTTCATGTCTTCCGGAGCTCGAGAGATTTCAAACTCCGGTTCTCCTATAGGCTGAAGATTACACATCCTCTGTGACAATCTATCAGTGCATGCTGCTCACTTAACCAGTCCATCCCTAGGACTACATTATAGTTGGACAAGGGCATCACAAGTAAGGGTGTTAAGAATTTGTGGCCTGAGATAGTTATGGGATAGTTACAAGCCTCGGTGATGGGTATGGGTCCACCACCGGTCATAACTCTACTAATCTTGCTAAGTCCCGTATCTAGGCAGTATGCAGAAATAAACTTTGATGATATAAAACTGTGTGATGCACCCGAATCAAATAATGCTAGAGCGGGATGTGAAAACACATAAATGGAACCTGTGATGACATCAGCGGTGGGTTCCTGCTCTGGTTCTTGCTCGTCTCCTGCTAGGACAAAAGCTCGCCCGATCTTCTGCTGATGTTGCCCGAACCGTTGTTGCTGAGTGGGTAGAGGAGCTCTTTGCTGAGTTGCTCCGGTCCGGTTGAATGCTGTGGGGCAGTCTCTCACTTGGTGGGTGGCAGACCCACAAACTAGGCAGTATCCCAGTTTTTTCCTGCAGATGTTTGCCTGGTGTCCTGGCCTCTTGCAGTAGTCGCAGACATGGATCTGCTTCTGAGGCATTCTGTCACTGGTCCTTGCCTGATGGTGCTGTTGCTGGTGGTGCGAAGGCCTGTTGTTGTTGCTGTTGGGCCTCTTCTGGTTACCCTGGAAGTTGCTAGTTCCAGGATACTCCCTTTTTGAACGAGAAGGCTGACTCTTCTCCATGTCCTGAGCTAGTATCAGAATCTTCTCGTATGTCTTGGCATCGCCTGCGATCACAGGGGTGCGAATTTCTTCCCTTAGTCCATATCTGAATCTCTCAGCATGATCCTTGGGGTCAGCAACCAAGTTCTTGGCAAAGCGGCTAAGTCGGCCGAACTCTGCCGCATACTCTCCAACCGTCATGTTCCTTTGCTTCAGATCCTGGAACTGTCTTTCCATCTCCCGTAACTCAGATGTTGGGAAGAACTTCCTGCAAAATAGCCTCTTGAAGGTATTCCAGTCAAGCTGCTTGTCCTGGAGTCGGGGTTCATTCCGATACCAGGTGCTTGCCACATCTTGCAGCTGGAGTCCTACTGCTTCGGTCTTGAGGTCCTCTGGGAGTCGAACGACGCTCAAGAGACGCTCCATGCTGTCTAGCCATTCATCGACGTAGATGATTCCTTCGGTTTCTTTGAAAGGTCGAGGGCCCTGCTTCTTGAAACTCTTTATATCTCCGACCTTCACATAATAATACGCCCCTTATCAAAAGAATGGCCTTAATGATACATAACTTAACTCCTGGATTTATGTTTACCTTGGCAGGTCATGGCTCCAATGAAGTTGTTCCTCCTCTCTCGAGGGCAGCCATAGCCACGTTATGGGCATTCTCCATGCCCTCTCTCATGATCGCGGTCTGCTCACAATGGGCTTCAGCTTGGGCTGCGGTCTGTTCACGATGAGCTTCTACTTGGGCTCTCTGGGCTTCAAGCACTCCTCGTAGCATGCCCACGAGATCGGTGGAATCCACGGGCACTGGTGGGGCAACTGGTACGGGGACTACCGCAGGGGACTGCGACTCAGTCCGGAGAAGTGCAGGTTCTGCCGTTTGGGCTGTAGTAGCGTAAACGGGGCAGGGTGCAGGTGCAGCATGGGGACGGTCAGTCAGCTGCAAGGGAGGAGGGTCCCGACGTGCCTGAGGATGTGGGGTGTGATTGGTAGATGACACCTCATCTTCAGCAGGGCCGGAACGGGTGGTCTTTTCTTTGGCTATACTCTGGAAGGTTTAGGATGCAAACATAAGTAAGGTATCCTACCAGTCTATAGTCAAACAAAAATATTTATATTATATAATTCGGACCTATGTTGTGATAAATCAATGTTATAGTGTTCTAATTGTTTCTAGGTATATTTTCCTAAGTTGTTGTTTCATGACCTGCATGGGCCACCACTAAAAACATGTCACGACCCGATCCCAAATAATTGGGTCGAACCGGATCATGCCCAGCCTGCCCCGTTGTGAGACGGCGGCAATAAGCTGTTCTATATGCAGGTATTCATAACAACATGTATACATTTGTCACAACTTAATATACAGAAATTTTAAAACATTTATTCAACAATTGAAAAGTACAACAGGAAATGAAAGAACTGAAATAAAGTGCTGAATTCAAATTAACAAAATTCCAAAACAATAAAACTAGAAACTGGAAACGACTAGCTATGCGGTCGGCTCGTCGGCCTCAGGTCATGCGTCCTCCAAGGGGGACTCCGGCAATATTACATGGTACAAAACCGGGTCATAGTAGCTATTTTACAATAGCTCAGCATCCTCAATGTCACCTAAAAATATTGTCTCCAGTCAGGAGGGAGCAACTACGAATATGTATCTCATATTTTAAGTAATAATGGAAAAGTGCAGGCTAAACAGTTGAAACAATATTTTTCAGCATTTTAACAATTGAAAACAATTTGATTTGAATGTGTAATCATCTATGACCGGCTTGGGTTATACAATAGCGTCCTAGCGACGCGATACGGCTTATCCCCGTGTGTAAGAGGGGTAAGCTCGCACAATATACAATATGAAGGGTATTGGCCATAAACGTTACAATATTCCCCTAATCCCCACAATCAATATCAATCAATAACTGAACCCTAGGAGAGGGTTCCGTGTAGCAATGTGGTTTAAACATGCAGCTAGACAATTACTAAATAAAATACAAGAAAACATAACCGTAACTTGCCTCTGTTAATTAACTGGATCGAGAAAGTCGGTACCGAGGAGGATGTCAAGTTCGTCTCCGAGATCCTACAGTTGAGAACCTTGGCTTAGAACCATAATAAAACCATTCTAGGTGTGTTAGTTACAATCTCTAGAAGTAGACCCTAGTCATATTTTAGATTATTTAGTTAATCTTCTGTAACGCTTTAACGTCGCGAGCTACGTACGTTGTCAATTAGTTGGATATCCGGTTTCTCATTTACTTAGGAAAAATTAGCTGCTACCGGTTAATTTGTAAAACTTTGTATTTTTATATCATATGTATAAAACTACATTTTCCTTTTAGTGATAAAACATGGACTTCGTTAACTTACCAATATTTATTCAAGTTAATTTATTGTGAAAAATCTTATTAATTTTATACAAAATAATTAATACCTAAATTATAATTACGCGTCTAATAACGAAAACCAACTCAGAAAAGAAAGTAAAAACCTAAACTACACAATACAGGGTCACAGCAAAATAAAATAGAAAACTGGGCTTATGCCCTTTATAAATTTTTACATAAATTAATTAATTCCTAGGGCGAGCTCTGAGTGCCGCGAACGGTCCAAACAGTAGGCTGAAGCCCTGTACCAAAAATACTAACAGCAGTACCAGTTCTAGAAATAATTATAAATATAAATATAGTTGTAAAATACGTCTCAGACTTGGTCCAAATGTCATGTTGCTGGCTAGCGCCTCAACGTACAGGAACCCTGTAGCGTTTGCGCTTCGCCGAGGCTCATTCGACCGATATGGTCGTCACCTAACTGGTGATACAAAAATCTATAAAATCCGAAAACTAGCAAATCTAATCTATAAATCATTTGCAAAGACCGGTTTTTTTTTGAAAATAGGTTTTACTCAAATTGCTAATTTTATACGAAAATCCCTTTAAAAAATATTTTTTCGAAAATTTGGGAAGCATCTCCTCTGTATTTGGGACAACCCAATCCTGGGAAAATACTAACCCAACATCAATGACTATCCCCAAACCAGGAAACACCAAAAATCCCACCAAAAGTAAATATCCAACCCGAAACACATCACAATTATATATAGCCAAAACCACAGAATACTCCCGAAATAAATTCGGAAATCCCAAAATAAAGTTCGGGAAACCGAAAGCCACAGAACCAAAACAAAATGAACGAATTATTCTGAAATGAGATTCGGAAATTCCAAAACTACAATCGCCTAAACCGAATCCCGTAACGGGATCGGGAACCGTATCATCATCGACACTAAAGTAGGGATACGGGGAAAAGAGATATACCTTGATTGCTCGGCTAGAGCTCTCAGATGATAATAGGAAAAGAAAACCACATTTCCGCGGACTCGAAAAAATCCTAAACTCGCGGACAGCAGCGAAAATCGCCGGAACAGCAGGTCGGAGACACTGGAATCGCCGAAACCACGAAAAGCACGGAAAACACAAAAAATACGGAAACCACGAAACATCGCTGGACAGCACTGTTGGAACATCAGGGTGCGTGCGGCTGAGCGCTCGGCCTGGGCAGGCCGGAGCGGGGTCGGGGCGGCGCTGGATCGCGCGCGCGGCTGGGTCGGGCGCGGGGTGAGAGGGGGTGGCACCGGGCGCAGATCGGGAGCCGCGGAGTTGGATTTGAAAGAGAGGGCGAGGGGTGTGGTGGTGGGAGTAGTGCTGGTGCTTGTGCTTGTAGGGGAAAATTAGGTTTTAAGGAAGGAGTGGGAAATGAGAGTTGTGGAGAGTATGGAGGAGAATGGAGTTAGGAGAAAAATGGGGGTGGGTGGCTTGGTCGTGGGAGACCAAGCCAGAACGTGGGAAGAAATATATATATATTTTTAATAATAATCAGAATTTAAAAGGGAGAAAATAGGGACGGGTTCGGAGCTGAGATCAGGTTCGAGTTCGGGGTCGGTGTTCGGACTCGGGGTCGGACTCCGGGCACGGGATCGGGGACAGGGCCACAATAAAAAATCAATGATAATTTTTTTTTAAAATAATATTTTTCCTAACTCCGACTAATAAATAATAATAATAATAATAATAATAATATATATAATAATAATAATAATAATAATAATAATAATAATAATAATAATAATAATAATAATAATAATAATAATAATAATAATAATAATAATATAAACCAAAATTACACTACAGATCAACAATTCATTAATCCTAAAATTATGGGTTTCACACCCTAATATCGCAAGGTCTTCTTCAATGTGGTCTTCGCATAAGTTTTGTTGGTCACCATCGCCGTTAGTGATTGCTAAGGTAACTGCGGCGGGGTCCTCCTTGCGGTGTTGGTGCTTAGCCTTGCTGCTGTCAGGGATCGCCACTGCCTTCTCCGAGATTGGGGGTTCGGGCGATGAGTCGGGGAGGGCTAAAGTATCAGATGGGCATGCTACCTCCGGGGATGCTGCCGTATCACCTGATTCGAGAATGTCAAATTGGTTGGAGAGAGTGATATGATGGGTTTTAAAGAGAATCAGGGCTTTTCTGGGGGATGCACTCTTGTCGGTCTCGCCATCGCTAGGGCCGAATCTAGTGTGCGTGTTCGGTAGTGTTAGAAGAGGTGATTTGGGGGACCTTCCCTCTGTAAACTCGGCAGCTATCCGGGTAGGTTTCTTCTTGAGTTCTGGATGAAGACGATGACAGTGCTTAGGAAGGTGACCTCTTAAAAGACAGTGGTTGCAAAACATTATGTGGTTATCGTAGATGATTTGTAGAGTGTGGGTTTGGTTTCCCAACTCGATGGTAACATAGTTGGGAGGTTCTGAGGAGAGGTCAAGTTCCACACAGATTTTGGCATAGTGTGCTTTGGTGAAGTTGCTGGTTTCTGGCGCAGTTGCCACGTACATCCCGAACGAATTGGAAATACGCTTGAGAGCCGCTGGGACAAAACATATTAGGAGAAGGTTGGGCAGGGTCACCCAGGCGACGACCGTAGCTGAATCCACTTTGGTGTTAAAATTTGGTGACCACTTAATGATCTTTATCTGGTAGGTGTCGATTCTGCAAGTGCCTTTGGCCCACACTGTCCTATGGTCACCGACTGAGGAGAGGTGGAGGATCATGTGTCTTGGGTCAAATAGAGCCACTCGATAATCCATCGAGAGTCTCCAACTTGCTATCTCCTCCTGAACTTTGGATAGTTTGGGGCATCCGGAAGAAAATTTGAGGATAAAGGTGTGGGTAAATGAGGATGACAGAGAGGTTATTTACTGGTCCAAAAAAGGTATCGATGAAATTGGGGATTTTTGCGAGTATTCAATGTCCGAGAGGTGGACGTCGGAGAGGAGAAGGGCTTTCGGAGGAGCTAGGTCCTGGCGCAGAGTGGCGGCGTAAGAAGGTTTGTCTGCTCCGATGGAAGGGCGTTCCTGGTTCCTAACGAAGGAAGGAGCAATCCTGGATGGGGGGCCTTGACTGTCCGATAGGGGTCCTGAACCGGCCGGGGAAGGCCTGACTTGGGGGAAGAGGAGAAGGGTCTGCCTGGGAGGCTGTAGAGGATGGAGTGGGGGCCGCTCCAAGAGATGGAGGTAGCGCCGCCTGCGCGGTGGACTCTGCCTGACCCTTATGCGAAGGAACGACCGAATCTGTCGCCCCGATACCGGCTACTCCTGCGACTGTAGGGGATTCCTGGGGAGAGAGGGCCACGGAAGGGGCAAGGGGGGCCTGGGCGGAGGGAGCGCCAGCCGAGCATGGGGTTGGATGAGGAGGGGAAGTGTTGGAGGCGGTGGAGAAGAGGGGTTGCGAGGATATTCGTGGAGAGGTTGGGGAACTCATATATCTTTATATATAAATAGATATACATATATTTATCTATATACATGTATACACACATACACATATATCTTTATATATAACCATGACCAAATAACTCCATATCTAGATCCATTTTAGGCATATATATATATATATATATATATATATATATATATATATATATATATATATATATATATATATATATATAAAATATAGATAAATATATATATATATATATATATATATATATATATATATATATATATATATATATATATATATATATATATATATATATATATATATATATATATATATATATATATATATATATAAAATAGAGAAAAAAATAAATAAATAAATAAAATAGAGAATAAGATAATAATAACTATTAATAATAAATAATTTATATATTTAATAACCATAATAATAACCCTAATAACACTGAAAATAAACCAATAATATATTTCGGTGAACTCATCGAACACCATTTATTTGGCTCTAGAAGTTCGTACAATTATTCTAAAATAAAATAAACTATTAAATATTTAGAAAGTATTTGTCAAGTCCTAAAATAAATAAGAAATATTATTATACGCAAAAAATATCTACATGGCCGTCCCTGGTTTCACTGTATGCCTACATAGGCTTGGATTTGGTTTGGGTCCAGTTTGGACTAAGTTGGCACAACTGGGTCTCCTAAAATCATAATCTTAATTAATATATAATTAATTAATATATGGGGGTTAAGTCGCAACTTAGCTTGGTTTTCCTAGTTGGGACATACTTATGGCTCAGCCTTCCCTGTCATGGCTGAAACTCTAGTCAAGGCACCCCACTGCGCTATTCGTGCCACGATTCCTAGTTGTCTGGTACTTCAAAACTCAACTGTGGCTAAAGTCCTCTACCTTAATAATTAACTAATTAATTATTTATAAAATTCCAAAAATCATATTTAAATCAAATAAATAATATATAAATATTTTAAAAAAATTCGGGAAGGGAAGCTACAAATCTACCCACCTTAAAAATAAATTCGTCTTCGAATTTAAGGACTACCAGGGTATTCAGACTTGGTAGGTGTCACGCCCCGATCAGGAAAATTGCTCGTCCTCGCTAGATTTTACCCGAATCATCATCATCGCTGGGGCGTGATGCCGCACGAGCCTAGAGTTGCGCTCGTGCAAGGCAAGATAACGGTTCACTTAGTGATTAACTCAAATAGTAATATAAGCAGCGGAAGAAAACAAAGTATAACATAAGAATCTCTTTTATTGGTAACAAACTGAAGATTAAAAAGGCTCTGAATAGCCCAACATATATGCCAATTGGCTACAACGCTCATGACCTCTCTAGCTCACAAAGGATTACATTGTTCCATACATTATGTCTCTTTATAGCCTCCAAGTAGTCTTCGGCCGAACATCTCCATGTCGCAAGTCCGAACGCCTATGCGGTTGCTCTCCTTGAACGCCAAGGACTCCATGCCTCGGCACGTCCAAGCTAAGCTCCGCCCCGAGCCGAACATACCTGAACCTGCACACAAACTAGTGGAGGATTAGTGCTTGCGTCCTCGCTTCGCACTGATCAAGACCCGCTCGCACCTAAACCAAACACTGAATATATTTAGTGAAACACGCATCATAATTTGTGATCTTTCTATTTAGCCTTAGGATCAGTTTCATGGCAATACTCAGTTAGACATAATATAAACATAAATATAGTGATCGTGCTCGTCTCCGTCCCATATTGCCTAGCCTGCACGGGTTAGAACTTTACATAAGAAATCATACAACTCACGCAACATTCCAATCATAAACTTAGACGATGCATAAGGGTCGCAGGCCCTGTGCTTGCATCCAACTCTTATCTCAGCCCACCGGCCCTATCTATATAAAGGTCACGGTGTTTCGCACCGTAATGGACTTGGCATCTCTTATGTATAAGCCTATAATCGCTTCGATACGGGTTGCTAGCCCAGTATCTTAAGGATCCCAAACTTACAGATATCATAGCTTATCACAGCACTGGACGGTCGTAATCCGTCCGAATGATGTGCACCATAAATACCACACATAATTCTCTCCTAGGTCGAACGGTCCCGGTGTCCCGACGTAACCGTCCGAGGGAAGCCGCACCCGTGCACGGGCCATCCGAGTCCATTGACCATGTAATACGTGCCATAGCATACAAGTCATATCGTTCCAACCAATCTCACGTTGCATAAACATAATCTCGTTCCATAAACATATTCGCGTCCATAAACATAATCCATCATCCCTATCTCAAGTTCCGTCGGCGTTATGCCCCAACACATCCATATTGATGCACGACGCCTAACGGCTTAGTCATCTTGTATTCATATTCTGCGCGTACCATTCGTAAGTTGTTCTCATAGCCTAATTTTATAGTCACATAGTTATTCCCTAGCTTCCATGCACGAGCACACGCTCAGCGGCATAATTAATGTTCTACGCCTAGTGTTCAATGTTCTCGAAGGCGTGCATGTGATGCACATCTCGATATTTGTCTTTCAATGTTCTACCATCACCGCCCTACCACGACTCGTACACTTGATGCACGTCGCTTCAATTGTTCGATTGTTCAATGTTCTATCTTAGTGTTCGACACATACTTGGACCTTTCGTCGCCGGGCCACGCTCGCTAACTTGATAACATCTTATGCATACAAAGATACATTTTATTAGACGTGAAGGAATAGGGAGAGAGAGTCAAGAACCCGCCCACCTTAAGTCGATACGCCTTGCCGTTTTGCCGTGTTGAAGCAGCTCGCTTCCATAACTTGGTCGCATAGCTAACTCTCGGACTTAGCCATTCCTTTGAACTACTCGGTTGATTTGGCATATCGCGCCCATGCCACGATCCGTAATCCAACATAAAGGCATAGCCTGTACACCAGATCAACTAACATCAGCACTTGCTCAAACGAAACTCATCCTTTGCATCGATTTGATTCATAGATTCCAATCGACTCGAAGCTTACCTTTGGCCAACGTAACACTTGCATCAATTTGCATCGATACTTCATCGGGTCAACGCTACTCTTTGAGTCAACGACTCATCATAATGCATCGTGCGGAGCGGGGCATTACAGTAAGTTGGTGAGAGGTAGTAGAACTTTATGATAAAAAAATTGATCGAATGAATAAAATGGAAAGAAAGTGTTTGCAACTCTAAAAGCCCAAAATGCTCTCAACTTCAGTTTCGAAACAAGTTTACTAAGGAAAATAATCATAAGCAAAGTATTGACGAAATCTGCCTTCAACCCTGATAAATAAAATATGTGGATAAATAAATGAATAAAAAATTCTGAAACTCCGGAAAAAGAAATCTAGGGGTTTAACCCAGTCCTGCCCGAAATTATTCATAAAGTATTGTCTAAAATAATACCTATTACTAAAAAATCCTGGTAATGAAATCAAGTGTCAAAATATTGTTAAGAATAATTCAGATACTTATAGTTGTATATTTTTCACAAATACAATATCCTCTAAAATAATATAGTAATAATTTGAATTTAGTATAACTCCTTATAAAATAGTAATTCAAATAATCTAGGAATAAAATCTCTTCTAAAATTTTAAATAAATATTGGATTTATCAAATCAAAATCAATCAATAATGATTTAAAAATAATTCAAGATTTTATTAGAATGTTAAAATGCATTTGATCGAATCTAAATATAATACAATAATAATTTAAACGAATAATATGTTTATCAAAGGACTTGGAAAATATTGTGTATATTATCAAAACAGTACATATCTTTGCTAGTCCCAGACTGAATCAACTAATTAAAATATAACAAAATAAATTTAATTGATAATTAATATTAGCAAATAATTTAAACGATATTTTATAAATTCTAAAAAAAATAGTTTGACAAAAATTCTGGTGTCATCCAAATATATTCTATAGTGGTTACAAATAAAAATCTATTTTCTAACCAAAATTTATTAAAACAAAATATAACTTTTGAAAGTAGGGATGTGGGTTTACAATTCTACCCACCTTAAAAATATTTCGTCTTCCAAATTTCAAAGAGCACAATTAGGCACGACTATGAAGAATAATCAAGAAACCAAATTTCATTTGATATGATTAAAACGACGAATGGTATAATCAAGGGAGTGATGTGATCCATGGTCTAATTAGTCACGTATAATCATGGATATGATCAAAATAATAAAGATAATAGACTAAAGGAGAGTGTGATTGGTACAACCAGTATTCGGTCAAATGGTATAGTTGACAAGCAAATATTTTTAAGAATGATCTAAATCGAATTGATTGGGCACGACTGATCTATGATCAGCATGGTTGAGTCATTACCAGCTTTTTAAGGAATGACCAAAGTTCTCGATAAAATCTAAACAGGATGTTAGTCGCATTTAAGTGGCAGTCACGATCAAGGCTAATCGTGCAAGTCATCCAAGCAGGGCAAAAATAGAAAATTGGCACGAGCATGATCATAATCAAAATAGTCATGCCCGTAGCTGGAACGAAGGTATAACCTTAGCTATGATTTAGTTAAAATCATAGACACGGTTATGGTTTAGTCTTGATAAAAATGGTGTAAGATCGATCAAAATTTGAAATCATCTTGGTACGAACAACTAGTCGAACAAAATTATTTAGGCACGATCATGTAATTAAATTTCAGGATGACAGGCGATTTGGCGCGATCGAAATAGAATTGATTAGTTTGGTCGTGATCAAAAAGTATTTAAGGATGATCCAATCGAAATCGTTCTAACACGAACGATTGTGTAGGCATGATCATAGTATCAAACCTAGGAAAGGATATGAATTGACTCGATCAAAATATAATAAAAGGAGTGTAGTCAGGATCGAAATTGCTCAAGGATAATCAAATCCAAAATCGTTTCGACATGCTTCAAATATCTATCTACGATTATTTAGGCACGAGTTTAGAATCAAAATCTAAATAGGTTTAGGAATCCAGTCGAAAAATAACAATCTGAAAAGTAGAAGGATAAGAAAGGAAGGGAGAATTATCAGTTTATTGAGAAGGTTGTGACTAGGAATAAGCACAAATCAATCTGAAAACTTAATAGTTATATGCCAATAAGACATAGTCTCTATGGTATTCGAAACTCGTAAACGTAATCGAAGTCATTTTACCAAGAATCTATGCCTCGCCAGTGTACATCTAGCTGCAATAAACTCTTGATTCCACGACTTAAGCAAGGATACGGTAACGGATACCCTATCAACTCTATCCAATCTGGACATAACAACGTAAAGACGAAGATAGGACGACCAAGATATAGTTTTGACCACGTTCGATAACTTATACTTACTCGAGATTACTTCAACTTAGGGATCATGCCTCGCCAGTGCGCTGCCGGCTGTAGTGAACCCATAGTCTCCATAAATCAAATAAGTGGTGACAGTGCGCGGCTGTCTGCCATCATAAGTCACCGATCATCCTTTCAACTACATCCTTAAAATCTCAACAAAGGTTCAAAAAATCCTGAAACAAATTGACCATTATAGGAAAGTGTATGTATCCATCCTTGAAGGGGAGGTAACAATTTTGGAAATTTTAAACGATTGATTAGGAAGAACATGGTCGGAGGCAAGATTAGTAGAAATCTTATAACCCTTATTTTACGAATATTCACCATTGAGAGAAAAACTTTTGAATCCAAAAACTTAATTCGAGATTAATAGACAATTGAGGGAGAAGTTATTTTAAAAATAAATCTTTCGGTCCAAGGAAAAGAATATAAGTGATACGAACTTATGATATGGCGGTGTTTAGAAAAGACATATGATAAACTTGTACAATTGATCATGATTAGAGAAAATGACCGAGGGCAAAAGAAATATAAACTTAGATTCATATTTCTCTAATATTCAAGATCGAGGAAAAATAGGTATAAAGCACTACGTCTACCTATTATGAATATATTTATACACAGGTATATATGTATAGCCTAAGTAAATCCCCAAAATCCCACAATATCATTCTAAGAGAAGGTTATACTATTTCCAAGTAAAATATAAATTTAAATAGCAATAATACATATATTATATTCAATATATAATTTATAGAAATTATTCACAATACTAGAAATGGACTACCAATATATATACACCTTTATATATCTATATGGACGACGTTGGTCGCACTACATGACCACCAGGACTTGGGTTGAGTTCGGGCTAATTTGGAACAACCGGGTCTTCTAAAAGTCGATAATCTTAATAATAAATAATTAATTTATTCCTAAGGTTATATCACGATTTGGCCTGATTTTCCTAGTTAGAATACATCTATGACTCGGCCTTCTCTACCATGGCTAGAACACTAGTCAAAGCACTCGACCACACTCTCAGTGCCAAAATTCTTGGTTATCTTGCACTCCGAAACTTAACCGTGACTAAGGCCTTCTATAATAAATAATCATAAAATTCTAAAAATCATATTTTAATTCAAACAATTAAATAAAAGGACATTTCCAAACCTTCGGAAAGAGGGGTTACGAATCTACTCACTTCAGAAATACTATCGATTGAGAATACAATAGTGCATCATTCTATGAAAATCATCTAACAGGATTTAGAATTCAATAAGGCCTATGTAGCAACCTTAACTACCCAATTGTCAATTTAAATTAGGGACTCCTAGTCCTAACCATTCTCCTAATATTGACTTACTCCTAATTGTGAATGAGCATTTCCTAGTCGCAGGCTCGCAATAGTACGACTAACTTAAGTACTATCACGAGTTCGCAATCTTTTGCAAAAACTGTCCTGCATGGGCCACCACAAAAACTTGTCATGACCCGTGTGAAACCCATTGTTTTCGTATTTAATTATTAGTGTTTAGTATTATTATTATTAGCATTTTCAAAATTATTATTATTAAAATATTACTATTAATTATTTTTGGGTGAAAAAGGATTTTTGAAAAATTATAACAACTTGGCTTTTTGATTTTCGGACCCAGACCCGAGTCCGAGCCCAGACCCAGGCCTGAGCCCAATTCTTCCCATTTCTTTAATCTGATTATTATTTGGACTTCGGTTAATCTTTAAATAAAAAAAAATAATAATAATAAAGGGGACTTAGTTTACGGTTGACCAGCACCCAACCCACTCCCTAAGAATTGGTAAACACTACCCATTCTCTCTCCCCAACTCCTATTCTGTTTCATTTATTCACTCCTCACCACACGAACTGACCCCCACCCTCTACTATTAACTCCCCACAACTTGTTCCACTCTCTCACGAACTCTTCACCCTTAACAGTGGAGAAGTAACTCTCAACTCCCATCCTTACTCTCTGTTCTCACCTCTCCCTCATCATTTATCCCTCACAAACCTCTCTCTCTCTCTCTTTCTCCATCTCCCTGGGAAGAAAACCCCTACCCGAACCCTAACCCTAAACCCCCATTTTTCCCCTTGGCCGCATTTTTCCCCGAGCCGATTTCTTCTCCGGCCATCCTCCCTCGCGTCGCTGACGACCTCCCCTGGCGAAGTCTCTCCGGCGCCCTCTCCTGAGCGCCGCCCCGATCCGCGAGCTCCCTGAGCTCCGACGAGCGCGGCTCCCCGCCGTCCGGCCGAGCAGCACCCCGCGCCTCCGTGCGGCTCTTCCCCGCGGCCGACCTACCCCGGCGGACTTCCCCGACCGGCGCCGCCCCGCCGTCCCTTCGAGACCCGTGCCTCCGCGGCAAGCCCAGACCCGCGCCTCCCGGCGACCCCGCGAGTTCCCGACCCCGTCGTCGCGCATTTCCCGTCCGGCCAGTGCTCCCGTCGGCTGTGCCGCCCGGCCAGCGCTGTCCCGTCGGCCAGATCTGCCCCGGCGACCCCCGAGTCCCTGTGCAGCCGGCCATCGCCTTTCCGACGTGACCCCGAGCTCTGTTCGGCTCCTTCGCGGACTACATTTCAGTTCCCCAAGTTTTTCCTGCGGCTCCCCGACCAACGGATTTTGGTAATTTCTTGGTAATCACAGTAGTTCGTCCCTCCCGTAGAGTCGGTGATGAGAATCGGTCCCCGGTTTCCCTTTGGGAAATCCGGTTAGCTGCGTAATATTTTCGGTTACCTACGTTAGCGTATTTTTCTGTGTTTTATCTGCTGGTTTGGTGTGAATTGGTTTGATTATGGAATTTCCGGATATTTCGGGAAGTTCGGTTGTTTGGGAATTATTCTGGTGGT
This sequence comes from Iris pallida, assembly GCA_029216955.1. Classification (NCBI taxonomy): domain Eukaryota; kingdom Viridiplantae; phylum Streptophyta; class Magnoliopsida; order Asparagales; family Iridaceae; genus Iris; species Iris pallida. The sequence goes on from JANAVB010008796.1 coordinate 1,364,539, forward strand.
GTTGGAAATTAGTTTCGGTGGATATTTTGGGATTATTATTTGGGATGGAATATTTGCAGGTTTTCTGTGTCGTATTTCCCAGTTTTGGGTTTGTCCCGAAATAGAGGAAATGCTGCCCAAATTTTTACAAAAACTATATTTAATTGATTTCAAAAATTGTTTTCGGAAATGAATTTCTAAACTGATTTTTGGGCGACGACCGTACCGGTCTGTGGGCCCCGGCGAAATGCAAACGCACCGGTCCGACCGGGCGTTGTGGTATTAGCCGAATTTTGAGGAATGGACCGAGTCTGAGACTCTTAGCTATCTTTTTTTAATTATTTTTAATTATTTTTATTTAGGCTATTATTTATAGTTATTTAATTTCTGCACTTTATATATTTAATTAAGTCATTTTCTCTTATTTGATGTAAAAGAAAATTGTACAGGACATAAGCCCACCCTAGGATCATTAGCTGTGCCATTGTATTGTGTAGCGTAGTTTATTTTTATTTTTCTGGTGGATGATAATTTGGGTGGTTTGTGATTAGACGCATAATCGTAGATTAGAACGTAGTTTACTGATTAATTATGAATTTAATTAAAATGGATAAAATATTATTAAATAACTAGTTCACGATTTATCACTAAAAGAAATTGTATTTTTATAAATATATTACAAAACACAAAGTTTTTCAAAGTTAATTGATTATCGTGTTATTTCCAAATAATCCAGTTAACCGGCTTAATCAACGCACGTAGTTGCGACGTAAACGTTAGCTGTAGATTAATACAACTTAAAACCTGACTAGGACATGACTACTAGAGATTGCAATTAGCACACTTAGTCTGGTTATTCAGGATTCTAAATCGAGTTCTCAACTGTAGGAACTCGAAGTCGTACCTGACGTTCCTCTTCGGTGTCAACCTGTCTTTCCAGTCAAACTTAATACAAGGCAAGTATAGTTTGTGTTAGTTTACAGTTATTTATTTAATCGTTTCAATGCATGTCTAAACCACGATTTAAATACGAGTCTCACACTGGGTACTGTAACTATCGGGGACTGGGGAATAGTGTAATGATTATGACCATACTGTAACAAAACCCCTTATCCATTACTGTAACAAACCCAAGCCGGTCATATGTCATTACCTATTCAAATCATTGTTTTCTACTGTAACAAACATGTTTTAAAACTGTTTAGAACTGCATGATTCTATTTCTTATTTAACTGTTTAATTAGCATGAATTGTACTTTGCTCCCTCCTGACTGGAGACAACATTTTAGGTAACACTGAGGATGACGGGCTATACTATAATAGCTACTATGACCCGGTCCTCTACCCTGCGACGGTACCGGAGCCGTCTCTGGAGGACGCTGATCCTGGGACCGCTGAACCTGATGCTTAGATAGTTTCTCTTTCTGTATTTTTTCTTTATTTGGAGTTTGTAGTTTATTTCTGCATTTCCTTTCCAGTTGTATTTCTGAATATTTATTAAATAAAGTTTCAAATTTCGAATAGAACAGTTGTGACAAATGTATTTGTGTTGTTGTGATTACCTGCAATGGAACAGCTTACTGCCGCCGTCTCACCACGGTGCAGGCTGGGCATGGTCCGATTCGACCCATTAATTTGGGATCGAGTCGTGACATGTTTTCAGTGGTGGCCCATGCAGGTCTCACAACAAGCAACAACTTAGAAAAATATACCTAGAAATAATTAGAACACTAGAACATTGATTTGTCACGACATAGGTCCGATTTATATATAAATAAATATTTTTGCTTGATTATAGGCTGGTAGGCTACCTTGCTTATGTGTGCGTCCTAAACCTTCCAGAGAATGACCATTGACAAGACCAAATTCTGCTGGCAATGAGGTGTCATCTCCGGATCATACCCCATCTCCTCAACCAAGCCCAGGGTCCTTTCCCTCGCGGCTGTTTGACCATTCCCTTAGTGCACCCAGTGAAGTTTTTCCTACACTGGCGACTCCTACCTCATCTCCAACTGAGTTGCATTCCCTGGTGGATTATTCATTTTGTTGCTCCACCAGTACCAGCAATCATCTTCCAAATGGTTGTTTTATTTCAAAAAATCATGGAGTTCCAGAAAGCTCAAGATGAAGCCCAGCAGGAACAGAAGAATATCACGAGAGAAGACATGAAGAACGTCATGATGTAGCCTTAGTTATTCCCAACCAAGTTAGAGCAGAACTTATGTCCTAGGAAGAATACCCCTGAATCTAGAAGATATTTGGGTCCCATCAAGTACTCTACTTTTCGGCAGCCTTGTCGTAAGAAGCTATGGGTTTGTAACTAATGCAAGAGGCCTGATCATCAGGCCGTTAGTTGCCGCAAGAGATTGGGACAATGTTTGACATGTGGATCTGCTGAACATCGGGTAAAGGACTGCCCTTATCTTTCTATCAAACCAGAGCTCATATCCCAGTAACACCTGTTAGACCACAACCTAGGGACCCTCTTCCTATCCAGCAGACCCTGCCCTTACAATGAGGCGTGATGCATACTCGAGGTTCGTAGAAAATGAAGCAGTTGGAGACTGCTCATACAAGAGCCAGAACCATGAGGAATAGTACCTAGAACCGCTGTATAGCATCATCTTTTTGGATGTCCTTAGATCAATCATAAGAGTTTTACTGTAATTCTCTACAGGGATAGAAGTTTTTGTTACACCCTTACGGCAGATGTTTTCTGATAGTCTTCTCGGATTATCCCAGATCTAGACATAGGATTCATCCTTGACCTAGTCCCCGGCTCTTTCCCTAAATTCTAAAGGATGTTACAGAGTCAACCCGAAGGTGGCCAAGAATATGAAGGACCAGATCAATGAAGGCTCTAGGATTTATTCAGGGTGGAATTTCACCTTAGGGAACACCTATCTTGTTTGTGCCCAAGAAGGATGGAACAACGGATGTGTATCGATTACCAGACACTAAAAGAACAATGCTCTTTGTCCGGATCGAGGATCTGTTTGATCTGTTTGTGTGGAGTTAGGGTGTTTCGAAGTTTGACTTAAGATTTGACTACCATCAAATCAAAGTCAGGAAAGAGGACATTTCCAAGACCGCGTTCGAACACCAAGTATGGGTAGTTTCTGTGGTCAGGACGTTAGACTGGCAAATGCTTTTGCTGTGTTCATGAATCTCATGAACGAAGATTTTCATGAGTATTTGAATCAGTTTATCTTCTCTATAGATAACATCCTGATATATTTAAAGACTGAAGAAGAGCATGAAGAACACCTGAGAAAGTTTTAGAAACTTTGAGAAAAAAGAAGTTTTATGGTAAGCTATCTGAACGTGGATTTTTGACAAGGTGGACTTCTGGCCATGTTGTCAAGAGAAGAAATTTCGGTGGAAGATAGCTGTTGTTGAAGAGTGATATACCCCAAGTTCAATTCGGAAGGTTCTTGAACTTGGCCGGCTACTATCAGAAGTTCGTGAAGGATTTCGCCAAGATTGCTGAGCCAATGACGAAGTTCACCTGGAAGAATAAAGAGTTCATCTGAACGAAAGGTTTGCCAGACGGCATTGAGGAGCTGAAGAAGAGACTTACCACTACACCAATCCTTGCGCTACCCGCAGGAATCGGTGGGTTCTTAATTTACAGTAATGCCTCTGGAAGAGGACTGGATTGCGTTCTTCAACAACATGGGAAAGTAATTGCTTACACGTGTAGGCAACTACAGACTCATGAGAAGAATCATCCCACGCCTAATTTGAAATTTGCTGCAATTATCTTTACTTTGAAGCTATGGAAGCATGATTTTTATGGAAAGGGAGTGAAATATATACGGACTACAAAAGTCTGAAATATGTCTTCACTCGGAAAGGGTTGAATGTTAGACTAAGAAGGTGGTTAAAGCAGATAAAGGATTACGACATCAACCTGCAGTACCATTCAGGTAAGGCCAATGTGGTCGCTGATGCACTTGGTCGATACTGATGGCGAGGTTCTTAACCAAGGACTAGCACCTGCTAGAAGACATCGAGAAGTTTGGACTAGAGATTATGCTGCCTGGAAATGGAAGGAAGAAGCTGGATGCTGATTCAGGGTGATGAAGTTGCAAATGAGCTCGAGTCTGATGGACAAAGTCAAGGAGACTCAGTTTCAAGACGAGACACTTTGTAAACTTAGAGATCAAGTGTTGGCAGGAACACTTGAAGGTTTCTCAAATCGCCAATAATGGAGCTCTGAAGAATGGTACGAGGCTTTTTGTACTATCTGGCGAACTGAGGAACGAACTAATGCAAGAAGCGCACCAGTATTCCATACATCCTAGCAATACGTATTGGGATATGCGTACTATTATTGGGTAGTATGGAATGAAGAAGGATGTATTCAGAATTGAGGATTAGATGTTTTATTTGTTAACAAGTGAAGGCTAGTCGACAGAAACCCGCAGGGCTTCTACAGTCGTTGGGCATTCCGGACCAGAAGTAGGAGCACATAACGATGGACTATGTGTTAGGTTTGCCTTGATTCCAAGGAGGGAAGAACACCAGTTGGATTATAGTGGACCGACTGACTAAGTTAGCACACTTTATTCCCTTCAAGGTTAGTTGTTCACCGAGAAGTTGGCAGCATTGTACGAGAAGCACATCTACCGGATTCATGGAGTACCGCGGGACGAGCAAACAGAGAGGTCAATCCAGACGCTTGAAGATGTATTGAGATTTTGCGTCTTAGATTTTTGGTAGGTCTTGGGAAGACCAAATTGCGTTTGGTGAAGTTTTCTCCTACCAGAGGAACAATCAGTTTTGACGGAGCTGGAAATTGAGGCCAGGTACATCAGGCCATTTGAAGTTTAAGACACGTTGGAAGTGGCGTACCAGTTAGCTCTACCAGCTAATCCTGAGTGTATGCAACGTCTCCTACGTCACAGCTCAGACGTTACATTTTGGATCCGAGTCACATTTTGGATAATTCAGAGCTGAAGATTGGATTCAACCTTTCAGTGCCAGAGAAACCAGTTGCAAGCCTAGTCAGAGATGAGAATCAGAATTTGAGCCATCACTTAAACTCCTATTCCTTATCTTTTCTTTTTTCGTTCTAAATTTGACCAATGCTGCTAAGTTAGCCTAGTTTTGCAAGCTATCTCTTTAATCAAACTTGATCATGACGGTATTTTATTGGGTGCACCCACTAATATATTGTCTAATCAGGACCGGTGCATGATGGTCTGATCAACCTCATGTACTTTGGTTCGCTTTTGTATTCTTTCTGCATGGATGATATCATAAATAAAAACTTGTCTCTAAACCGTCTAATCCATGACTGCCTTGGAAATTCTTATGGTTGGACCTGAGCTACGGGCGCAGTACCCGTACCTGTTTGTTTTTCTATCCTACCTTTAATTTCGAGGACGAAATTTTTTTAAGGAGGGAAGATTGTGAAACCCATTGTTTTCGTATTTAATTATTAGTGTTTAGTATTATTATTATTAGCATTTTCAAAATTATTATTATTAAAATATTACTATTAATTATTTTTGGGTGAAAAAGGATTTTTGAAATATTACAACAACTTGGCTTTTTGATTTTCGGACCCAGACCCGAGTCCGAGCCCAGACCCAGGCCTGAGCCCAATTCTTCCCATTTCTTTAATCTGATTATTATTTGGACTTCGGTTAATCTTTAAATAAAAAAAAATAATAATAATAATAAAGGGGACTTAGTTTACGGTTGACCAGCACCCAACCCACTCCCTAAGAATTGGTAAACACTACCCATTCTCTCTCCCCAACTCCTATTCTGTTTCATTTATTCACTCCTCACCACACGAACTGACCCCCACCCTCTACTATTAACTCCCCACAACTTGTTCCACTCTCTCACGAACTCTTCACCCTTAACAGTGGAGAAGTAACTCTCAACTCCCATCCTTACTCTCTGTTCTCACCTCTCCCTCATCATTTATCCCTCACAAACCTCTCTCTCTCTTTCTCCATCTCCCTGGGAAGAAAACCCCTACCCGAACCCTAACCCTAAACCCCCATTTTTCCCCTTGGCCGCATTTTTCCCCGAGCCGATTTCCTCTCCGGCCATCCTCCCTCGCGTCGCTGACGACCTCCCCTGGCGAAGTCTCTCCGGCGCCCTCTCCTGAGCGCCGCCCCGATCCGCGAGCTCCCTGAGCTCCGGCGAGCGCGGCTCCCCGCCGTCCGGCCGAGCAGCACCCCGCGCCTCCGCGCGGCTCTTCCCCGCGGCCGACCTACCCCGGCGGACTTCCCCGACCGGCGCCGCCCCGCCGTCCCTTCGAGACCCGTGCCTCCGCGGCAAGCCCAGACCCGCGCCTCCCGTCGACCCCGCGAGTTCCCGACCCCGTCGTCGTGCATTTCCCGTCCGGCCAGTGCTCCCGTCGGCTGTGCCGCCCGGCCAGCGCTGTCCCGTCGGCCAGATCTGCCCCGGCGACCCCCGAGTCCCTGTGCAGCCGGCCATCGCCTTTCCGACGTGACCCCGAGCTCTGTTCGGCTCCTTCGCGGACTACATTTCAGTTCCCCAAGTTTTTCCTGCGGCTCCCCGACCAACGGATTTTGGTAATTTCTTGGTAATCACAGTAGTTCTTCCCTCCCGTAGAGTCGGTGATGAGAATCGGTCCCCGGTTTCCCTTTGGGAAATCCGGTTAGCTGCGTAATATTTTCGGTTACCTACGTTAGCGTATTTTTCTGTGTTTTATCTGCTGGTTTGGTGTGAATTGGTTTGATTATGGAATTTCCGGATATTTCGGAAAGTTCGGTTGTTTGGGAATTATTCTGGTGGTGTTGGAAATTAGTTTCGGTGGATATTTTGGGATTATTATTTGGGATGGAATATTTGCAGGTTTTCTGTGTCGCATTTCCCAGTTTTGGGTTTGTCCCGAAATAGAGGAAATGCTGCCCAAATTTTTACAAAAACTATATTTAATTGATTTCAAAAATTGTTTTCGGAAATGAATTTCTAAACTGATTTTTGGGCGACGACCGTACCGGTCTGTGGGCCCCGGCGAAATGCAAACGCACCGGTCCGACCGGGCGTTGTGGTATTAGCCGAATTTTGAGGAATGGATCGAGTCTGAGACTCTTAGCTATCTTTTTTTTAATTATTTTTAATTATTTTTATTTAGGCTATTATTTATAGTTATTTAATTTCTGCACTTTATATATTTAATTAAGTCATTTTCTCTTATTTGATGTAAAAGAAAATTGTACAGGGCATAAGCCCACCCTAGGATCATTAGCTGTGCCATTGTATTATGTAGCGTAGTTTATTTTTATTTTTTTGGTGGATGTGAATTTGGGTGGTTTGTGATTAGACGCATAATCGTAGATTAGAACGTAGTTTATTGATTAATTATGAATTTAATTAAAATGGATAAAATATTATTAAATAACTAGTTCACGATTTATCACTAAAAGAAACTGTATTTTTATAAATATATTACAAAACACAAAGTTTTTCAAAGTTAATTGATTATCGTGTTATTTCCAAATAATCCAGTTAACCGGCTTAATCAACGCACGTAGTTGCGACGTAAACGTTAGCTGTAGATTAATACAACTTAAAACCTGACTAGGACATGACTACTAGAGATTGCAACTAGCACACTTAGTCTGGTTATTCAGGATTCTAAATCGAGTTCTCAACTGTAGGAACTCGAAGTCGTACCTGATGTTCCTCTTCGGTGTCAACCTGTCTTTCCAGTCAAACTTAATACAAGGCAAGTATAGTTTGTGTTAGTTTACAGTTATTTATTTAATCGTTTCAATGCATGTCTAAACCACGATTTAAACACGAGTCTCACACTGGGTACTGTAACTATCGGGGACTGGGGAATAGTGTAATGATTATGACCATACTGTAACAAAACCCCTTATCCATTACTGTAACAAACCCAAGCCGGTCATATGTCATTACCTATTCAAATCACTATTTTCTACTGTAACAAACATGTTTTAAAACTGTTTAGAACTGCATGATTCTATTTCTTATTTAACTGTTTAATTAGCATGAATTGTACTTTGCTCCCTCCTGACTGGAGACAACATTTTAGGTAACACTGAGGATGACGGGCTATACTATAATAGCTACTATGACCCGGTCCTCTACCCTGCGACGGTATCGGAGCCGTCTCTGGAGGACGCTGATCCTGGGACTGCTGAACCTGATGCTTAGATAGTTTCTCTTTCTGCATTTTTTTTATTTGGAGTTTGTAGTTTATTTCTGCATTTCCTTTCTAGTTGTATTTCTGAATATTTATTAAATAAAGTTTCAAATTCCGAATAGAACAGTTGTGACAAATGTATTTGTGTTGTTGTGATTACCTGCAATGGAACAGCTTACTGCCGCCGTCTCACCACGGTGCAGGCTGGGCATGGTCCGGTTCGACCCATTAATTTGGGATCGGGTCGTGACAACCCGCACCTGCTTTTTCGGATACGAGACGTATCCAAGCCAGCCTATGCCGCAGAGTCGACGGTAGAACGCTGTCAAGCCCGCAAGAAAATAAATGCTCAAAATAAACTTTATTGCTCATTCATATTTCTAAATTTATTACAACATTTATAATATTTAAAATTAAAAAAATACAAAGTTCTCACAATTAATGGAAATGATACAACTGCTATCCATTTCTAGGTTGACCTCAGCATACCCAAGCCTTCCCAATGCTAAGAGTGGTCGCGGCTAAACCTGAAAAATGTTGGTTTCCAGTCAGAAATGGAACAAGTACACAAACCGACGACAATGCGAAAATATAATAGAATTAACAAGACATGAAAATAACATATGAGATATGGAAACTAGAAAGTAACTGATGACATGGCAGGTGGGGAAGAAGACAAGGAAAACAAATAAACACAACTACCTATGTGGTGTGAAATATCCGTTTCAACATGTGAACGGCTAGGGAGTAAATCTGGCACCTGTACGTGTCTTGTGCAGATGTTATTATTCACGAATAGACATCATGGGGATAGTTCTGGGTAGTCCACATGTCTACTAAGATATTTTTCCTTCCGACTACTCCGTGTGACGAGCGTGTCAACAAGCAGCAAGATATATGTATAAACATAAAATAAAAAGACTACTATGAATCAAAAGCAATCAAAAAGTATACTTGCATGAGGTCCTTAGCTGGTGAAACCAATAATACTATACCAGTCAATGAGCCACAATCAGTCAACACATGCAGAAGTCTACAGATGCTGAAAAAAACAGTACCAACACATTTAAAATAGTCAAATTAGCTAGAATTGTCTGTCCTTAAGTCTAATTCTGGATACGGGGGCAAAACGGTAATTTCGGATCAGAACGGTATCCGCCGTTGGATCCGCTTTGCACCAAAAAGTATGCCAGAGTTTATGGTCTCTAAATTCATCAAAATATATGTTTACAGATCCAGTTTTTCGATACGAACCCAACCGTATGTCCAAAGTTTGATTCCGGCGGACCGTACACAAAATCGCCCGTTGAGTCGGACCATGGGGCCCGCAAAACGGTGATCCGATAAACTGTCTCAGAATTGGACCAAACATGGCATGCAGGACAAAAAAATGATACGGTCCTATTGGCGCAAGTTTCGTCTCGATCTGACGAACGTGCACAAAGTAATTGGAGTTTGTGCAAAGTGGTCGATACGGTAAATTTTGACAGATACGCATTAAATTCATCGTGCACACGCGACCAATTTGAATTCCGTCAAAGCCCACACGTCCACGAAGCTGTTACGCACCTTTCGATGCTTTCGGTTCGCGACCATGTCGCCCGGATTGGCGGGACGCACGTCGTATCGACCAACTTTTCTATTTTCTATAGTTTTGAAAAATGGATTTTTTTTTCTCGGTATTTAAGGAGGTTTATCTTGATGCATAGTGGATGAAATCAAAATCCGTAAACAGCATTTTGATGCCCTATAGGTTGTCTTCAAATAGGTTTAACTCGATTTCGAAGAGTCGAACTAGATTGGAAGATGTATGCCTTCCAAATGGGGTCCCTGGGATCGAATTTCTATCTCGTTCGAGACAGTTTTTCGTCTATTTCGGGTCGATTTTTAATGCGATTTTGGTTCGATTTAGTTCGAACTAAATAATAGGGTTTAAAGACCTATAGGTTGTCTATTCGTTAGAACTTGTAGATCGAAAAATGGTTGAATGTGGTGGGAGAAAACTCACCTTGACTTTGCTCCTTCGTGCCGATGTTGCTGCTGTTACCCGCGCCTGTGCACTCTGTCTGCGGCAGACCTGGCCGGCCGGCGGCACCCAGGGCTTGGGGGTCGCCCATGGCGCGGGTAGGGTTAGGGTTTCGGAGAATCTCCTTTTCTCTCTCTCTCGACTATGTATTATTATCAACCCGATCGAGCGTGGGAAGACTCGGTTTCGAGCTGCCATCAGTTGGGTTGAAGGCTACTGTAGGTGCGTTATGGGCTCGTTATAGGGCTGGCTTTGCCTGGGGTGGCTCGGGCCTGAGGTTTGGTCCTGGGATTTGCTGGGCTGGGAAAAGCTTTGTGTGGGAATTTATTTTGTTTGTTTTTTATTTATATATATCTATATGTGTGGGTATAATATATATATATATATATATATATATATATATATATATATATATATATATATATATATATATATATATATATATATATATATTTTGTGTGTATATATATATATATATATATATATATATATATATATATATATATATATACACACACAATTATATATATACATGTGTACCATATCTATATACATACCATGCAATAAATATATACAATACTTTATACAATATATCTTATTATGATATTATATATATATTTATATATACACAACTCACTCACACACACACACACACACACACACACACACACACATACACACACACACACACACACACACACACACATATATATATATATATATATATATATATATATATATATATACACACACACACGCACGCACATACGTATGCACATATACACGTATATACATATTTATCTATATACATGTATACTCGTATACACGTATACTCATATATTTATCTATATACATGTATACACACATACACATATATCTTTATATATAACCATGACCAAATAACTCCATATGTAGATCCATTTTAGGCATATATATATATATATATATATATATATATATATATATATATATATATATATATATAAATATCTTTAATAGAGAATAAGATAATAATAACTATTAATAATAAATAATTTATATATTTAATAACCACAATAATAACATTAATAATAATAACAGCCCTAATAACACTGAAATTAAACTAATAATATATTTCGGTGAACTCATCGAACACCATTTATTTGGCTCTAGAAATTCGTACAATTATTCTAAAACGAAATAAACTATTAAATATTTAGAAATTATTTGTCAAGTCCTAAAATAAATAAGAAATATTTGTACATGCATAAAATGTCTACATGGCCATCCTTGGTTTCACTGCATGCCTACATAGGCTTGGATTTGGTTTGGGTCCAGTTTGGACTAAGTTGGCACAATCGGGTTTCCTAAAATCATAATCTTAATTAATATATAATTAATTAATATATGGGGGTTAAGTCGTAACTTAGCCTGGTTTTTCTAGTTGGGACATACTTATGGCTCAGCCTTCCCTGTCATGGCTGAAACTCTAGTCAAGGTACCCCACTGCACTATCCGTGCCACGATTCCTAGTTGTCTGGTACTTCAAAACTCAACTGTGGCTAAAGTCCTCTACCGTAATAATTAACTAATTATTTATTTATAAAATTCCAAAAATCACATTTAAATCAAATAAATAATATATAAATATTTCAAAAAAATTCGGGAAGGGAAGCTACAAACGCTGTCAGCGTTTCGATTCCTCCGATTGACTGAGCGGGATGGGGCATTACAAAGATGGTACATCATTTTAAATCAATCGAGATATTGCGAAAAAAATGTTAAATAGTGCAAGTTAATCGTTGGAAAGTTTCATAAATTCAGTTGAAGTTATAGGGATGAGTTTTGTTTAAGTTTCGAGGACAAAACTTTTTCTGAGTGGTATATATTGTAGTGCTCCTACCCGCTCGGTGCCTTATGATGGATGGATGGTTCAATGAAGCCTTGTTGGACTTGGGAATATACGAAGGATCGTTTGGAAGGCTATGCGATCGTGGCGAAAATTATCTTATAAATATGAGTAGTGTTGAACCCTTCGAAGATCCTTTAGCTTCACGCTTAATAAAATTACTGTAGGCTATGATTTCATGTTAAGTTGCTAAATCATACCTTACCTGAAAATCAGAAAAATAATGAAAGATAATTAATCACATGACCCGAAAGCTGTTGTGAATTATTCCATAAATATGTGTGCTTGTGTGTTATCGTAATAAAGTACATGACATGTGAATCAAAAGTCCCAAATACTTGGACGGTGAGAATATCGAGTCTTAGCTCGATGAATAAAGGGTAACACAAATAATAAGACCCAAGAACTGGGCAGTGAGTATGCTTGAATTATGACCGTAAGACTGTATGGTATCAAAGATGTAAGAAGAGATTGAATAATCAACATTTTATTATCTTATCGTGAATGTAGAATGTTGATTACACTAAGTCCCTGGATTAGGCAGTTGGTATTTGTGAGCTCAGCTCAAGGCAAGATGGCAATACGAATGAGAATGGTGGATGGTTACTTAGTTTTTCTAATCATGCATTATATGTTTTCTTCATAGATAAGTTGCATATAATTGTATGGTCATGGGCAACTTATGCACAAGGTAGTTCCTTGAACGGTATTCCGCGACCACGAACATGGTTCGTCCTAGGGTAACAAGGATTGGCACCGACGTACGGGCATCGATATGCGGGACCTTCAGTGGGGCTAGCTACATGTACTGTAAGGGGCACCGTTATACCAGAAAGATGGTCCAAGATGACGTTTTGCCAGTGACCTTCATATAGATAGATCCAGTGCTAATGATGTCTTATGCATGCAAAGTAAGTTATGAATCATATACAGGGAAGGATATCGGCTGTTGTATTATGATATTATTCCTAACAATGTCTTGTGCAAGCAGAGTAAGTATTATAAATGTATAGGGATGGCTATACAACTGTGGGTAAGAATCACCAAAGGGTGATATTATATTGCTTTACATTATGCTGGCTATGAATAAGATGCATTCTTTACTTCTATCGGATATGAACTAGTAATTGACCCTAAGACAACGAGAAAAACCACTCTTAATAATGTTCTATAACATGATTACTTAGTGTTGTCTTCTTAGGTGAGTTTGGCCACCACCGTTCGCCAGTACATAGATGATGTACTGACCCACGTTGTGGGCATTATTTTAGGTGCTTGTGCATAGGGAAAATCGTTTGATCAGTACTTGACATCGATGAATCAGATGAGTGTGCAGAATCTCTTCTTGCAAGACGATACCTTCTGCTATACGGGACATAATGTATGGAATAGTGTAACTCAGATGAATCAGTAAGATTGTAAGCCAAATTGGCAAGTTCAGTGTAAACTGAGTCAGCATGTTCAGTTGTAAGCCTAAATAACAAAAAATTCAGTTGGCTATTCAAAAGTCTTTGTAATTTGTTGTAAATTCTGTATTCAGCTGCAAGTCTTGTAATCGATTTCAATTATCAATAAAGAGATATATTTTCTCATATGTTGTGACTTCAATTTATTTGTTTGGTTTTGCTGCGCTGTCGTTATTTTCTAAGAAATATCGAGAACTATAATGGTTTTTCCTTTTACAAATACAAGTTAGACTTGTACGACATCATGTCCAGTGACTATTTTTCGATCTCTCAAAATCGGGGCATGACATAAACTTTTTCCTTAATCCGATGGCGGCTCCATACCAAGATATTTTCTGATGAGATCTCCACCATTTAGGCGCTCCTCAAAATATATAGGGGGACCAGTAATCGGTAATCCTAAAATTACCGCCACGTCAGCCAACGTGATAGTCACCTCACCCACGGGTAGTTGAAATGTGTTGCATCCTAGCCACCATCGTTCGACCAGACTAATCAACAGATCTCTATCGTGACGCCTAATATGGATATCATCGACAAAGAAAAAGCCAAAAGACTCTACAAGGTCCTTTTCGCATTCGGTTAGCTCCCATTCGTGGCGCCACTCACCATGCTATCGTAACTTTACTTCTTCATAATCATATAGCTACATAATATATGTAAATTTTGTTAGTGCATGCATATTAATATTATTACCAGTAACATTGATAATTTATTGAAAATTAGATTACCTCTCCCGAAAATACCTGACTAGAGACATGGGACTGTCGCTCCTGAATAATGGCCTGAGTAGTCAGTCCATCGGGTATCCGATCGTTCTCAGCATCCATATATAATGGCTGTCGACAAAACAATATTTTCAACTACACCATACATAATTATATGTTTTAGCTAGGTTAGAGTTTCTTTTACGATTCTATATTTTTTTTTCCTATTTTCGTTTTTTTTATCATATTTTTCATTTTTCTAAAAAAAATTCCTAAGAATTGTTTTTGGTTTACTTTTGCATTTTTTGTTTCTAAAACTCAATTTTCTTTTTTTAGGTTTTAATTGTTTAAGATTTTAGATATGGTTAACTGAATAAAATATCCATATCTAAATAATTATTTTAGTCTAAACAACTTGATTTAGGGGTGAGCATTCGGTTTATTCGGTTTAAACCGAACCGAATAACTAGGGGTGAGCATTCGGTTTATTCGGTTTAAACCGAACCGAATAACCCAAAATCGAATTGGACCGAAACCGAATAAGCAAAACCGAAACCGGATAAGCAAACCCGAAACCGAACCGAATTGGCCCAAAACCGAATCAAACCGAACCGAATTAACTTGGTTCGGTTTTCGGTTTATTCAAATTTTTTTTGTTTTTTTTTTGTTAATATATATAGTAACCTATACATATTTAGTATATACCTATATTTATTTAGTATATACCTATATATATATATATATATATATATATATATATATATAAATATATATATATATATATATATATATATATATATATATATATATATATATATTAAATTTTCTTATTCGGTTTTCGGTTTTGGACCGAAACCGAAATTCAAAACCGAAACCGAAACCGAATAAGAAATTTTAGTATTTTCAAAACCGAAACCGAACCGAATTTTTTTAAAATCGAACCGAACCTCTTATTCGGTTCGGTTCGGTTCGGTTTTCGGTCCAAAACCGAATAATGCTCACCCCTACGAATAACCCAAAACCGAATTGGACCGAAACCGAATAAGCAAAACCGAAACCGAATTGACCCAAAACCGAATCAAACCGAACCGAATTAACTTGGTTCGGTTTTCGGTTTATTCGGTTTATTCAAATTTTTTTTGTTTTTTTTTTGTTAATATATATAGTAACTAAATATACCTATACATATTTAGTATATACCTATATATATATATATATATATATATAGTATACACACACACACACACACACACACACACACACACACACACACACACATATATATATATATATATATATATATATATATATATATACATATATATATATTAAATTTTCTTATTCGGTTTTCGATTTTGGACCGAAACCGAAATTCAAAACCGAAACCGAAACCGAATAAGAAATTTTAGTATTTTCAAAACCGAAACCGAACCGAATTTTTTTTAAAACCGAACCGAACCTCTTATTCGGTTCGGTTCGGTTCGGTTTTCGGTCCAAAACCTAATAATGCTCACCCCTAACTAGATTAACATACAATACAAATTTTTTAGGTTTCTTTTATTATTCTATTTTTTTTTCTATTTTTGGTTTTTCTTTATTATATTTTTTTGTTTTTCTATTTCTTTTTTTTCCTGAAAATTGTCTTCAGTTTTTTTTTTTTGCATTTTTTTTCTTTCTAAATTTCCCCCCTTTTTTGGGTTTATAATTTTTTAGAATTTTAGACATGGTTAACTAAATATCATATTCATATCAAAATAATTATTTTAATCTAAAAAACTACATTAACATACAATACAAATTTGTTAGGTTTCTTTTACTAATTTTTATCTTTTTCGGTTTTTTTTCTAAGAATTATTTTCGTTTTTCTTTTGCATTTTTTTTCCTTTCTAAAAATCTTTTTTTCCTAAGAATTGTTTTCAGTTTTCTTTTGTATTATATATAATCTCATTTAACATGCAATTCAAATTTATAACATTAACTAATAAATTTATATACCGAACTCGAGTGACTCTTGTGGTTACCGTGGAGAGGTATAAGACCATGGCTGGGTGATGGAAGATCAGTGGATCGAGCCACGGACGTATTGTTTCTTCCATTTATTTGGTGGGAGTTGGAGGGCAGTGGGCCCAACAAGCATGCAATGCAGCGTGTACAAAGTCTCGTACGTATCATCGGACATCTAAAAAAAACTAATTAATTTATATTTAAATCAAACATATTGGCATAATCTCATTTAACATGCAATTCAAATTTATAACATTAACTAATTAATTTATATTAAAATCTAACATATTGGCATAGTAGAATTAATGTAACGGTAGTGAGAAGTAGGATTGTAGGAAATAATAATGCCTTGTGTTTATTGATGGGGGTTGTTTACAATATATAGTATCTACACGTTTAGGCTTATGGGCCATATTTATATTACAAATATAATCTATAATCTAACACCCCCCTCAAGTTGGAGCATGCAAGTCACAAATGCCCAACTTGGGAAGTAAAGAATCAAAAATGCTTTCCAAGGGGCTTGGTGAAGATGTCAGCCAGTTGAGAAGAAGTAGGAACATGCGAGGCTATTACGGTGCCATCTCGAATAGCATCGCGAACAAAATGCAAATCCACCTCAATATGCTTACTGCGCTCATGAAATACCGGATTCTGAGCCAGGTGCAGGGCTGACTGACTGTCACAATACACCGACATAGCAGACTCCTGGCGAACGCCCAAACACGCCAATAATTCCTTCAACCATTTTAACTAACAAACAAGCGCAACAAGAGATCGGTATTCAACTTCAGCGGAAGATCGGAAAACAGTTGGTTGCTTCTTGGTCTTCCAAGAAATAGGAGACCCTCATAGAAACACCAGCCAGCCTGTAACAGAGCGGCGAGTCAAGGGACAACTTGCCCAGTCGGAATCACACCAACCCGAAAGACGAAGATCACAATCAGCTTTCAAAAGAATACCCTGTCCCGGTGCATGTTTGAGATATCTGAAAACTCTCAAAGCAGCATGCCAATGATCTTGTCGAGGCTCCTGTAAGAATTGAGACAAGATATGCACATCATAGGCTAAGTCAGGGCAAGTAAATGATAGATAAATCAACCTCCCAACCAGCCTCCGATAAGACTCTGCATCCGCCATCTTTGGACTAGTTGATTCGGCCAGCTTGTGATTGGGCTCCATGGGAAAACCAGCAGGTCGAGACCCCATCAAGCCGCATTCTGAAATGATGTCCAAAGCATACTTCCTTTGACACAAGAAAATTCCTTCTGCACTCTGAGCCACCTTATGCCAAGAAAGTACTTCAACACAACAAGGTCCTTCATGTGAAAGCAAGAACTAAGGTACTTTTTGAAAGCATCTAAAGCACCTGAGTCATTGCCAGACACAATCATATCATCCACATAGATCAAAACATGCAACTCTACCTTCTCTTTAAAAGAGAGAAAATGGAGTAATCGGAATGAGATTGAATAAATCCATAGGATATCAGAGAAGCAGCAAGCTTAGCAAACCAACAACGTGGTACATGTTTCAATCCATATAGAGACTTACGCAGGCGACACACTTTGTTAGGTTCACTATGCAAAAAACCTGGCGGCAACTTCATATACACTTCTTCTGTTAGTTCTCCATGAAAAAAGTATTGTGCACATCCATCTAGTGCAAAGTCCAGCCTCTCACAGCTGCAACAGCCAAGAACGTCCGAACTGTAGGCATCTTAGCTACCGGGGTAAAAGTCTCTGAATAGTCGATCCCCTCAACCTGAAGATTACCGAACACAACCAACGTTGTCTTTAGTATAGATATCACCATGACATCGCACAATTCGTGAAGACTCCACCTGCACTTATGACTTCTAATGATCGTGCTCCTGCTTTCCTAATGTGATAGTAAGGAAAGATACATCCATTATGAAGATTCATCTTACTAGCATGAATATATAATGATAACCGTAGAACATATCAAACTGGATGCAAGTCAAAAAGTCAAGTACGAGTTCGAAACGAAGTCAAGGAAGGTATCAAGCATGTGGATGTGATCCTATGGGTCTTTCCTATTCTATTTGCAGGCTCACGTCGGTACAGTAACATTACCGAAGTGATTAACATAGACCTGCATGGGCCACCACAAAAACATGTAATGCCCCAGTCCCAAATATGTAGGACTAGGAATACGAATACATGCCAGCAACACTTCACCAATGGGCCAAGCTACACAACAAGCCCATTAGCGAAATACTTAAGCTACAAATCATGATAACACCCAGATATACAACACAGTCCACAGGTATATACATCTAATCACATCCACAGAGTCCACAAAGAGATCAAGGATAAATAAGGAAATGTCTCAAATATCCAACAATAAAAGTAATGAAGTCTGTGCGGGTAAAACATCCCGAAACCACAAAAATAGAAAGAAAGTACAAATCAACTACAAGTCTGATGAAAAGAAAAGGGAATAATGTAGCAAGACTGAATATGATTATAACATGATCACGAAAAATCCTCTGGCACTATCTCGTCCTCCTGTGCCGGTACGCCTCCGATCTCAGCTCCCGAACCGTAAACCTCTGGGTAGTCTTTAGCTTCGTCTAAGCCTGGGAAATAGCCAGGTCCTCAGAGGACTAGCAAGGTGCATAATATACATGCCAAGGTACAGAAATAAAAATATGAACTAAGGCAATCTACTGTATCCGTCTATGTGCTATGCAAGTGAGATACTTTTCCAGAATACCAGACCCCTTCCACTAAGGCTCACTAGCACCTCAGCAGGGTATTGTCCCCAGTACCTGTGTCATGGCACCAAGGACAATCAATTCTCAACAGTGATAATCCTTTACTCTGCTACAGAGATAAAGTTCACTAAACAACGGGCCACACGACAATAGGTCTGATATTGTAGTCAAGTTCTCTCCAATCCCCATGTCTAGAATCTAGCAATGTCAAGTCTGTACAGTCATCTCGAAAGTAAAAGCAATACTGATAAAGAAATCTAGAATGCAAACACGAGGTCAATACCACGAATATTTATGTAAACCTCGCATCATGAATGTATCGGTGTCCTGTGGTCAATTGTGTCAATGGACACATCAGTATGAACGTAATGTCTAATGTCAATACTCGATGTCACTATCATGACATCGGTACCCGTCTATAAACGGACACTAAGTATCAACGTCCTACATCATGCAATGCTAATAAAAAAAGACAGAAAAGAAAGATCTGTAACGATGGCAAGGCACGCTTGCCTGTAACTGCTGTCTGCGGGTAGGCCTATCCAACTCCGGTGTCCTTGTCAATCCTCCCAAGCTCACCTATAATAATACACTATATTTAATATTTTATATCAACACACCATATATAAATTATATGAGTATCTACGCCTCCTAGTTGCCATAACGTTGTTACGACACTGCATCTATTATATAAGTACATATAGGTAATAACCTCTCGTAAATACTTTACAATTATAACAAAATAATATATTTAAATTATAAAATTTATCTATAAATATTTATATATTTCTATAATGCTATTTTCAATAGGAAAACTCTTTCACAAGAGGTCTTATGTCAATGCCACATATGACTTCCTCAAATCGACCTATTAATTTAGTTCCGAAACAATGATAAAATAAAAATAATAAATTATGTAAAAATTAAAAAAATTAGTTAAAATATTATTTATAATGTTAAACATTTCACAACATAACTTTAATATAGATTCAAGGAGTTTTGACACTTTTGGACACAAGGAAAACAGAATTTTTCGGAGTTCGGTGACATGACAAATGTCATGAATTTTTAAAAATAGCAAACGGATGCAAAACCTAACTTTCAGATATGCGTCGGAAAGGTATCGACGTCTACATTCGGAATAAAAATATAAGAAGGTTAGAAACTGATATAGACAGGTGAAAAATGACCCACAGCAGAATTCTTCAGTTCTGGATACCCTTTTGTAGAATCAACGCCACGAGCAAACCGCTTGGAACTAGGAGATCCAAAAATCAAAGATTGGACTAGACACACAAAGGTAACTCTCAGATTTGGTTTGAGGAGAAAAAGATGAGAAAAAGTGGGTGAAACATCATCTACAATTTGACTAACCTGCTGTGACGTTTCAGACTTTGATTCGACGGAGTGTCGGCCCAAGTAGCGCGTCGTGCACCTCTCTAATGGACTCAAGGTTGCTCCTATAGTTGCTAGGGTGGAAGAGGATGTTGAGAGAGATGTCCAAATGGTGGTGGTTGGTGCAAAAATCGAGGAGAAAATATATCTTGTGAAGAAAGGGGGGGTCGGCTAGGGTTTCGGGTTTGGAGTGGTGGCCTCTAGGTTTGGGGGATTTGTGGAGTAGTGGGTGGTTATGAGAGAGGGGGATGGTTAGGGTTTGATATATATATATATATATATATATATTATATATATATATATATATATATATATATATATATATATATATATATATATATATATACCTATCATATTATTATATATATACCTATCATATTATTATATATATATAATAATATGATAGGTATATATATATATATATATATATATATATATATATATATATATATATATATATATATATACCTATCATATTATTATATATATACCTATATATATATATATATATATATATATATATATATATATATATATATATATATATATATATATATATATATATATATATATTATATATATGATAGGTATATATATAATAATATGATAGGTATATATGATAGGTATATATATATATATATGATAGGTATATATATATATGATAGGTATATATAATAATATGATAGGTATATAATATATGATAGGTATATATATATAATAATATGATAGGTATATATATATATATATATATATATATATATATATATATATATATAGGTATATATATATATATATATATATATATATATATATATATATATATATATATATATATATATATATATATATATATATATATATATATATGATAGGTATATATATATAATAATATGATAGGTATATATGATAGGTATATATATATTATATGATAGGTATATATATATATATATGATAGGTATATATAATAATATGATAGGTATATATATATATGATAGGTATATATATATAATAATATGATAGGTATATATATATATATATATATATATATATATATATATATATATATATATATATATATATATATATATATATATATATATAATAATATGATAGGTATATATATATATATATATATATATATATATATATATATATATATATATATATATAGATATATATATATATATATATATATATATATATATATATATATATATATATATATATATATAATAATAATAATAATAATAATATGATAGGTATATATATATATATATATATACCTATCATATTATTATTATTATATATATATATATATATATATATATATATATATATATATATATATATATATATATATATATATATATATATATATATATATATATATATATATAGTGCATGGGCTTTGGTTTGACCTAATTTGGATAGGATTTGGTTCTCCAAATCATATTATTATTAATAGGTTTCCTATTTTGGTTAGATGTTTGACCAAGCTAAATATATAAGGGAATATTGCATATGGCTGCAATTAAACCTCTAAAATTCTCTTAAATATATATATATACTTGGTTTTGGTACTCCTAATTAGGCTCTAACTAATAGGGTTGACTAGGTTAGGGTCCGAGTAGCATTACTAGTCAAATTGGACCCGAAAAATTAATTTAATGAGTCTCGTGTGCCATTTCCAAATAAGTAGCACATGAAAACTCGATTGGATGGTGCACCCTAGGCATATGAATTGTAGACTCAACATGGGTCAAAACCATATATTGGGTCATACGGTTTCGATCTATGTCAAGTCCCAAAAGCAAATTGGAAGTTGGCTTAAAATTACGTCAATGGCTCAAATTGGCCTAAGTTGGCCCGATATTGCGCAAAGTCAAAGGAATGTTGAAAAGCAAAATTGGATTGGACATGATATATCAAACTCAAGGTGGACGAGTCTAGAATTCAAATATGGAACTGGATTTGAGAAATCAATATTTGTTGTGCTTCAAAAATCAAAGCTACGGTAAACTACTAACATAGTCATCATTAACTTTAATAAATTAAAATATTCATATAAAATAATTAAAAATAATAAAAAATAAAATCCAAAAATCAGGAGGCTTACAACTTACTCACCTTAGAAAATTTCGTCCTCAAAATTAAAAATAACACAATTATAAAAAAAACCTTATCATAAGAATAATTAAGCTAAGACTTACCGGCATCTACGAATAAGTGGGGATAACGCTCACGCATAGAATCTTCATGATCCCAAGTTGATTCTCCCGGAGAATGGTGCCTCCATGCAACACGAACCAGTCTAATCATCTGCCCTCTGAGCGTCTTCTCACTCGTATCTAAGATACCTACCGGCTACTCCTTGTATGATAAACTGGATCCCACCGTGATCTCAGAGTGATCGACCACATGACTGGGATCAATCACATACCTTCTCAGCTGTGAGACATGGAATACATCATGCACTCCCTCTAGTGATGGGGGTAATGCAAGACGATATGCCACCTCTCCTACACGCTCAATGATATCGAACGATCCAATATACCTTGGACTCAACTTTCTCCTACTCCCGAATCTAGAAGTAGCCCGAGTCGGTGAAATCCTCAAAAATACATGCCCTCCCTCCTTGAATTCCAGTGGTCGACGATGCGTATCGGCCCAATGCTCTGCCGATCTTGAGCTGCCTGAAGATGACTCTGAATTTGCTTCACTTTTTCGACTGTCTGTGTCACAAGCTCTGGTCCAAGTATCTGTCGCTCTCACCTCTGTCCTCTCGCGAAGTCTTCAAAATCTTGTATCTGTAGGTAACGCTGCCTTGATTCTATCCACTAGTGACGACAATACTTCAAGATTGACAAGTACTCATTGTTGTCCCGGCATAATGACTTCTATTCCAAGCTCATGAAGATCCTCTAATAACTGTGACTTAGCTGCCAAGAAATATGCAATAGGCTTCCTACTCAAAGCATCTGTCACTACGTTCGCCTTGCCAGGATGTTACTGTAAGTCTATATTATAGTCTGTCCTAAGCTCCAACAACCGCCTCTGTCTCATATTCAACTCCTTTAGCGTGAAGACATACTTCAAGCTCCTATGATCCGTAAATATCTCCATACGCTCTCCGTACAAATAATGAATCCACATCTTTAATGCAAAGATCACAACTGCTAACTCCAAATCATAAGTACGGTAATTTTTATGTGCCCTTAGTTGCCTCGATGCATAGGCTATGACCTTCCGTGTTACATTAAAACACATCCAAGTCCACTACCCGACGCATCACTGTATACAACGAATCCTTCCGATCCAGAAGGAAGCGTCAAAATAGGTGTTGAGGTCAACCTCTTCTTCAACTCTTCAAAAGCCTTCTGACAATCTTCTGTTCATTAAAACTCTTGATCCTTGCGTGTCAATCGCGTCATGGGCTCTGCAATCCGTAAGAAATTTCTACAAACCTGCGGTATTATCCAGCAAGTCCGAGAAAACTCCTAACTTCTGCTACTTATGTTGGTATAGGCCAAGACTCTACGGTAGCTACCTTCCCCGTATCCGCCGAAAGTACTTCTCCCGAGATAATGTATCCAGGGAAAGGAACTCTATCAAGGCAAATTTCACACTTACTAAGCTTGGTATACTGCGTCTCATTCCTCAATACTTCCAATACAACTTGTTCTATCATAGGTATAGTATTATAACCTATTCAATGATACTCGTCAGTTCACTCCTAGCAATTTCTCCTAATAGGCTCTAGGCATCCGATATCCGGGCACGATCATATTCGACTCACAATCTCACCAGGATCCATCTCTAAGAGAGTTACTTGTTTCTATTTACCCAACATCACAATCACACCAATAATCTAGCATAATTATATTCTATAATATAACTATAAGGTTTAACTATTTTAGTTAAATAAGTAGAAGGAAACGGGAACCTAAAACTGGGTCAAACAAACCTATATACCAACTTCAAACAACGGTAGGGTCAAGCAAAGAAGGAAGGTTTGTTAAATTATCTCCAAGAACGGTATGAGGCCAAACAAGATGCATAGGACGTTGTCTAGGTAAGACTCGAGAACAATATATCTCCGTGGTTGTCACATAAAGTTACTGCCACGCCAGTGTGCATCTGGCTGCAAATAACTTTCTTATTCCATAATACGACGGATGGCTGTAGTGCGCATCTACCATGCCAAGTAATACAGGTTCTTGAGCTTATCTTGGCCAAATCCATGAAATACTTTTGAATTAAGTTTTTTACGAAAATACATAAAAAATGTCAACATGCATAGGATATGGTTCAAGTAAAATTTGAGAAACATATGTAGCCATGATGCCGTTATCTGAAGTCTTGCCTCGCCAGTATTTCTCTGGCTGCAAAAACTTTGATTCCGTAAAACAAGGATAAATATAATTTCTCAAATTTTTCCTTAGACCAATCCATAATACACTTTCCAACAACTTAGCACAAAAAGAATTGGAAGAATTACTCAAGAAGTCAACATGGAAGGGTTTAGTCAAATGAGTAGGAAAGAAGACAAAAGCAATCATGTTGAAAAAGAAGATAACATGGAAACATTCATGCTGAAGAGTCGGAGAGAAGTCTATACTCTTGTTTGTGGATGTATCCTCAAGTCCTATTCCTCAAGCTATTGCGGGCTAATAGTATAGATATCACCATGACATCGCACAATTCATGAAGACTCCACCTGCACTTATGACTTCTAATGACTGTGCTCCTGCTTTCCTAATATGATAGTAAGGGAAGATACATCCATTATGAAGATTCATCTTACTAGCATGAATATATAATGATAACAGTAGAACATATCAAACTGGATGCAAGTCAAAAAGTCAAGTACGAGTTCGAAACGAAGTCAAGGAAGGTATCAAGCATGTGGATGTGATCCTATGGGTCTTTCCTATTCTATTTGCAGGCTCACGTCGGTACAGTAACATTACCGAAGTGATTAACGTAGACCTGCATGGGCCACCACAAAAATATATAACTCTCCAGTCCCAAAATATGTAGGACTAGGAATACGAATACATGCCAGCAGCACTTCACCAATGGGCCAAGCTACACAACAAGTCCATTAGCGAAATACTTAAGCTGCAAATCATGATAACACCCAGATATAAAACACAGTCCACAGGTATATACATCTAATCACATCCACAGAGTCCACAAAGAGATCAAGGATAAATAAGAAAATGTCTCAAATATCCAACAATAAAAGTAATGAAGTCTGTGCGGGTAAAACATCCTGAAACCACAGAAATAGAAAGAAAGTACAAATCAAATACAAGTCTGATGAAAAGAAAAGGGAATAATATAGCAAGACTGAATATGATTATATCATGATCACGAAAAATCCTCTGGCACTATCTCGTCCTCCTGTGTCGGTACGCCTCCGGTCTCAGCTCCCGAACCGTAAACCTCTGGGTAGTCTTCAACTTCGTCTAAGCCTGGGAAATAATCAGGTCCTCAGAGGACTAGCAAGGTGCATAATATACATGTCAAGGTACAAAAATAAAAATATGAACTAAGACAATCTATTGTATCCGTCTATGTGCTATGCAAGTGAGATACTTTTCTAGAATACCAGACCCCTTCCACTAAGGCTCACTAGCACCTCAGCATGGTATTGTCCCCAGTACCTGTGTCGTGGCACCAAGGACAATCAATTCTCGACAGTGATAATCCTTTACTCTGCTACAGAGATAAAGGTCACTAAACAACGGGCCACACGACAATAGGTCTGATATTGTAGTAAAGTTCTCCCCAATCCCTATGTCTAGAATCTAGCAATGTCAAGTTTGTACAATCATCTCGAAAGTAAAAGCAATACTGATAAAGAAATCTAGAATGCAAACACGAGGTCAATACCACGAATATTCATGTAAACCTCGCATCGTGAATGTGTCGGTGTCCTGTGGTCAATTGTGTCAACAGATACATCAGTATGAACGTAATGCCTAATGTCAATACTCGATGTCACTATCATGACATCGGTACCCGTCTATAAATGGATACTAAGTATCAACGTCCTACGTCATGCAATGCTAATAAAAAAAGGCAGAAAAGAAAGATCTGTAAGATGGCAAGGCACGCTTACCTGTAACTGCTGTCTGCAGGTAGGCATGTCCAACTCTGGTGTCCTTGTCAATCTTCCCAAGCTCACCTATAATAATACACTATATTTAATATTGTTTGCAAAAATAAAAGTCATTATTTCATAAACTTTGTAAGAAGATTACAATTGAATTCTGGAAAAGTACAACTATAGGAATCCGATCTGAAGACGATCGCTTTATCCTTTGGACGATATAAACTTTGAAGACGATAGCCTCTGAAGAATGCAGTAGCACTTGGACAAGAACTCCTGATCTCTGATGATAATAATGATCTGATCTCTTTAATGAAGGACTTGAAACTCTATTTATAGAGTTCTAGAAATAACTAATTTGTAGTTATTCTGGATTGCGTATGATGAACTGCACAGACATCAAACTGTGCTGGCCTATTGGGCAGTTGCTCGATCTTGGGCTAACTGTATTCAGATGCGTGGCATTGTTTGATTGAAATACGCTTGGTCGTGTACAGGCGGTTGCCACGTGGCGAGCAATTGATGGCATGTAAGCCACATAATACATGTCAGTTATTTGATGAATCGTGCTAACCGAATAGCGCTAGCTTCAGACTGCACTTCCTTCTAGCCACTGGAAAGCGCTGGGATTCAGGCTTGGTCAAACTGCGCTGAGGTTGGACTGGCCGATTGTGCTGAAGTTGTACAGCTGTTCTCGAGCGCTGTACTGCACAAGAAACGAACGGACTCCTCATTTTTTGGGCTATCAGGCTGTCAGAAGATCCGATCTTTGTTAGGTAATGAAGGCATTGCCACGTCAGCATAGCGCGCTCTGGTGGTAGCGCAGTTCAGCTCGCACGTTTGATTTGTAGCGTAATCTGTTTCCTGCGTAGTCCATTTGAAGGATGCGCAGTTGAGAATTCTCTGCCTATTTGATAGATGCAACTTGATTTTTAGGACATACAAGACCCTCTTCAAAGTTTTTGAAATTTGAAAATATTCAAAGTTTCGAAATACTTTGAATTTCAAATTTAAAATCAAGTTGCGCTTTGATTGCGCGTTTGGAGGAATTAGCTCCGTCTTTTGTGGCGCAATTGGAGGTGACTGTTACACTTCTGAAACTATAAATAGTTTCATTTTTCTTTCTTTCAACCTTTACTTGCTTTCGAATTCCCCAGAGACAGAAGCTCCTTCCCTACTCCGACTTCTCCTTCTTTCTCTTGTCGACGACAGAAATGGCGCCCAAGCGATCAGCTACGGAGAAGGAAAAGGCCCCCGTCGAACCCTCGACTCGTGTAGCGTCACGAGTATCTCGTCATGAGACGGGTCATCCTGCGCTTCAAGGTAGACGAACTATGATCGAAACCCTTTTTAGGGTTTTTGATGTTTTCAGACCTTCATACCTCTCTTTTTTTAGAGATTGATGGTATTTGCGCCACCCTGTTTAGGGTTTCGGCTGCATATACAATAGTTTTCATTTTTATGAAAACTATACTCTTGCGCAATCGGTTGGAAAGCGCTGACAAAATGGTCGGCACAATCCATCGATTTGTGCAAGTCGGTTGTGCCAGCGCAAACTGATGTCTTGCGCAAGTATGTTAGAGCAACCTGACGTCTTGCGCACATTGGCTGTGCTGGTGCAATCTGATGACTTGTGCATGTTGACTGTGCTGGCGCAATCTGATAACAAGCTGACTGTGTTGGCGCAATCTGATAACTTGTTTCATACAGTACAAATTGATGATCTTTTGAAGAAATGATTTTGCATATACTGATTTTTGCCTTCTTTATTGATGCAGTTAACCTCAGGGAAGATCCCAACTATGAGGTTTTTGCATGATTCCTGTCCGAACCTGAATACAAAGAAGATCTCTTGTATGTGTTATTTCCTCAGTGTGCCTTACCGTCCTCTCGGCAGGCTATCCTGACTGCACAAGATAATGACACTTTACTGTGTCTAATGAACGGGCAGCCTCTTCAGACTGCTGACGCAATCACCCATAAGAAGCCCCTGTTCTTGTTTGGTGAGGCTCTTGATAAGAATTCTCAGCCGAGACCTAGCATGGAACAGAGGATTTTCCAGAGGGGTGAGAAGACAATACTTCTGCCAGAGATCTCCAGATGCCTTCCTTTGTCCCGATATGCTTTTGCGGGTTATCCCAGAAGAATGGAATGGGACATAACTCCGTTGCAGCAAGCCCGAGCGGGAAATATCTGTGTTAAGAAGGGACCAGACCACAAAGATATGTTCTACAGTTCCTCTGAGCGTCATAGCTCCTTACTCAGAGGATTAAAACCCGGTTGCATCCCGCCGGAAGATTCTTCCCTGCTACTTCCAGTGAGAACTCCGATATTCGCAAATGAGTTTGCGAAGGTGGAGGGAAGGTATCCAGACCAAGATCTACGGCTGACAGGTCTTGTGAATCCTGCTAATAAGAGATGGATCTGTATAACCAATTGGATATTGGTCCAATTTGAAGCTCGGCTCAAGGAGATTGATCTGTACCAAGCAGTGTACACCATTGTTTATGGCTTCCCTCCTAATCCTCATCTATTCCTCACGTTGGCGGAGAGATACAACTATAGCACTGGGACTTTCATGATGCCACGCGGAGAGATTGGATTAGCTTTGCACGAGATGAAGTATATCTCTCACCTGCCAATGGGGGATATCCCCTATGAAGAGTTTGTCCCGACAAACTATGAGTTGGACAAACTGCGCCAGGAGAATGTCGACATGGTGGTTGTTTTTGAAGAATTACTATGTCACTATAAGATCTGTTCTTTATACTACAAGAGTGGCACAGCCGGCACCTGCTATTCCACCAAATGGTTGCCCTATCTTTTCCTCAATCATATTATTGAGAAAAAGACAAAAGAACATGAGAACTGCCATCCCAACTTCTTCAGACCACTTAGCAATAGTGAAGTGATAGAGCTACGTATGGTGATATGGATATCAAGATTGAGGATGACCTTCAATATCCTCCTTTTAAGAAAGACGACATTATTGAAAGCTATATGAGGATGGGCTACAGGCCCATGTCGAAGGAAGCCCAGCTAGCGGATTTTCTCACTTACTGGCTTCGACGATATGTTGTTCCTGGAGCCAGTGCAGTCGACCGCTTCCATCGCAGCGTACTATTTGCTGCTGTCCGTCTGGTTTTCGGTTACCGGATGGATCTGCTGTCAGCAATGACATGCATGGTGAATGCCGGCCTCCGCCTCTTCGTTGATTCGATGATTCGAGGAAAAGGCGAGAAAGAAAGTTTTCCTCAGCTGGAACTGCCGTACACTTATCTGTTTGGATGGCTGCTTTTGCACCATCCTTCTTTGATGAATCCTAACATGGGGGCAGTGGGCGGTAGCTTTTTAAGAAGATTTTCTGGATATAAGTGGATCTACACCACTTTGAGAGACTGCCGGTGAACTCTGAATCTCGGCAAGGGATGGAACTTTTATTGCGTTCCCCCTCCAGTTGGCTATGAGCATATGTCAACTAACCTCGTCGACTCTATGAGGATGCAGCCTTTGGGACATACAGCTTTCGACTGGTTGAGGACAATTCGGCCATCGTACTTGGTGTATCGGTTCGAAGATGAATGTTATCTCGAGCCTTATCTCCCTAGCCGATTTGCACGCCAATTCGGTTATGACCAATTTCATGTAGGTAATGCTATAACATGCCTACAGGAAAAAGGTATTTTAATTGATGGAGCCCGGGCTTGGGCATATTATAATGCCCGTGACACAAGGACGACATTCTCGATGCCGACAAGAAGCGATCGTGGCCCTCGCATGCTGTATACTTACTCGATCTTTTACACATCAGCAAATACTTTTGCTGAGAACTTCAATCTAGCAGACAGCTTTGCGACGGCAACTCGATTTAAGAAAGGAGCACCTGTTATAGTACTTCCTGGAAATGATAAAGAGCACAAGCCAGCTGATGTACCTTTAGAAGCTTCGAGAAAAGCCTGTTTGCCATGAAATATAAAAGAGCAGAACAATTATCGGAGGACTGGACTTTTACTTCACAATACAAACTCGCTTGTACAAAGAAATCCTAGGAACGAAAACCTAGGTACAGCAATCTAAGTACAATTATTTATTTTAGATTCTGGGGGATGACGATAGAGGCTCGGGAAAGCGACGGCCGCTCTGCCTTACTCCTTGGACGATCGGGTGCAGCTTTGGCTCTGTAGAAGAACTGCTCGGCGTTGGTGAAGAAATGCTCTCCTTTTTATCTCTGTATATTCTCTCTCTAGCTCTCTGGTTCTCTGTGTCTCTTTTTTTATCAGAGAATCTTCTCCTTCGCTAGGGAATGGCACCTTACTATTTATAAGAATGGGAGGCATCTCTATGGTTTGCAATGATTGCCCATTAAAAGTCGGCGGCTAAGGCTCAATGAATCTGGGCCGTTCATCTTGAATATAATAGATTTGAGTAATTAATGTGATTGCATCAAATCTTTTGTGGGTAATTAATGATGATTGACATAAATCCTCATGATTTGCTAATCTCGGATTTCCCGCCACGTGTCCTTGATTTGCTTGATTGCGAATGATCTGATTTGATCCCGATATTTCATTGAGATTTACTGATGGATTTCGATCGATTTGATGCCACGTGTCCCACTATCATGCCACGTGTCTTAACCGCGAGCCACTGAGGAAATTTGAGCCGCATGAGGATTGCTCCTTATTGAGCCGCATAAGGCTGGCCACGTGTCAAAGCTGCTTGGGAGTGGCCCCTGAACATTTGAACCGCATGGTGATGATCTGAGCCGCATGAGCGTAGGCGATCGCATAATGGGTGGCTTCTCAGTGAGCCGTATGAAGCTAATCCTCGTGAGCCGCATAAGGTAGCCTCTGCTTGAGCCGCATAGGATAGCTTCGGTCTGAGCCGCATAAGACAGCTTCGGTTTGAACCGCATAGGGTGGTCTCTGCTCGAACTGCATGCGACTGTCCACGTGTCAAGGCCGTCTGACAGTTTCTGGATCTCGGGGGATCGTGTCAGAGATTTCCTTCATTTCTCTAGGAGTCCGCCATTATGAGGGGAGTCATAATTGTATCTTTGTGTCAGAACTGTCACTTCGTCAGTGCTGTCAGCCGTCAATGCATTAAATGCAGTAAAAGACAAAGGGAAGCGCTGTTTGCAGGCCACGTGGCTTCTCTTTGAGCCGCATGGAACTTTATCGAGCCGCATAGACGCTTGAGCCGCATGGATCCCTGAGCCGCATGAGCTCTCTGAGCCGTATGGGACTCCCTGGCCGCATGGATCTTTCTTTATTATTTTCCATGCTTCTACAAAGCCAACTTCCCCGAAGAAGTCTACGAGCCGCTACGTGTCTCTCTGAAAGTTGTAAGATCTCCGATCAAGGAGAGAAAAAGGAAGACAGAAGAAACATCTTCTTCTGTCTTAAAGAAGAAGACCGTCGTGGACTCTTCAGAAAGAGTTACCACTCGCTCACAATCTCGACAACTGGCCAAGTCGGTTCATAGAGAAGAGGCAACAACCCCTACTTCCATTCAAAGAAAAACACACGCAGCAGACGTAGAGATCCCATAAGAACCTCTACGTAGGACGAAATTAGCTTTCAGAAAGAAAGTAACCACTCCCCCGAGATCTGCTCATACATCGGCTTTGATCAGTACTGTTGCCAGGGTTATGATGGCTTCTCCTATACCTGCTCCCGAGCCCAGGAAGGAAACTTCCAGGGCAGAGAAAGGAGACCAGGTTGCAGAGATAAGAGAGGAGACCGCAGAGATAAAGGATGGGGCTGCAGAAGCAAAAGAAGCAACTGCAGCTCAAACCCCAATCAATGAGTCGGGATCATCTGTTGAAGTAGTACAATCTCCTACGCTTGCAACGGAAACTGCCCCTCTTCCTGCTAAACCAAGATCTCGTAGGGCTGAAGAGGATCGATTGATGATCGAGGCCCTGGAAGACTGTAACTTCGGCTTTAATGATGATATAGATCCAGCCGACGCAAGTGATAGCGAGAAGACACGAGAAGAGGGTGCAGATGATGAAGAAACATATACAGAGGATGACAATCTGAATCTGGAAGAGGATGCTGATGCCCATGCATCCTAAGAACAGAACACTGTTAATGACGTAGCACCGGAGGAAGCTACTGTCACTGAACCAAGAGGTATTGGCTGATATTGATAATCTTCTTTTATTGGTCGAATGACTGACATCTTAACTTTCATTCATGCAGAAACTCAACCTTCTCCAATTCCTCCAGTATGTACTGATATAGTGCAGACAAAAGCGATAGCTAGCAGTAGCCGTCATTTATCGGGCGGTTCGGAAGCAGGAAGCAGTCAGGAAGTGATGTCTGAAGCTACTTCTGCGAGGCTGCAGTCTATGTCAACAAATGACAATTTGGTCACTAAACCCAGCAATGGTAAGCTTACCCTTATTTTTGATCCTTTTTGATAATCGCTAATGACAGCAAACTGATGGTATTTATTTGATTTCGCAGAGGAACATCTGGGAGGGGCAACTAGCTCCACTATGGCTCCCTTGTCCAGAGAGACTTCAGCCCATATTCCAGAAGCCGAACTTCCGTATTTACAGGCCTCTGCTGCTTCAACTTCTATAGGAGTAGCTGCTACACCCAGTGCAGCGGCTACCAATAAATTTATAGTTGGTTCCTTCACCAACCTCTTCTTCACTTCATTAGGACCCTTAGTAGAAAAGGTAATGGAGAAAGAGAACGTTGGTTTCATCACCGTCAGAAGTCCAACTACTTATCTGATCGACGCTATCCGAAGTCAGGGTGATGAAGCTCAAGCTGCCTATCTTGAACATATACTGGATGAGCTGGAGGAATCAATTAAGATTTACAAAGATCTTAATCGGGGGGAGGTAGAACCCCTGGTGAATGCTGAATTTGAAAGGATGACTCGAGAAGCCGAAGTTACAAAAGCTGATTTCAAGATTTTTTTGGACACTTTCGTTACAAAGTCTTCAGAGTATGACTCCCAAATGGAGATATTAGCGTCTGCTGCTGGGGAGAAAGAAAAGAAGGATGCTGAACTAAATGCAGAGTTTGCTCGACTTCAGAAAGAGTTGAGAATTGTTCAACTTGCTCTTGAGGAAGAGACTTCACAGCATCAGGCTGCAGTCCAGCAACTAGACATTCTGACCCATGAGAAGAATGAGTTTGTCACTTCTCATCAAGATGAAATCGCTCGCCGACTAGTGACCTTGCCGACATTTGACGATAAATCTGGAATGGAGGAAGCTAGAAAGCGGGTGCTGGATTCTCGTGAAGAACGACTTCAAACTTTGAAGTAGCAGATAGCTAGTCTGATGACCCCACCGATTGAGTAAAAATCTTTTGTACTTTCTCCTTTGTTATATGTCTTTTTGTAATGCCTTTTATTTTGATCAATGAAAAGATATTATTTTTGTGGCTCTATTATTTATTGCATATTCCATTACGGATATAAATAATAGCGATAGAAAATATATTAAGAGGTTCAGGACATAATATATTTCTTGATTTAGAAAATAATTATATTTATTATATCTGCTCAGAGGTAATGTGGACATGGCAAGATATAATTTGTTGAATATCATTATTTCGGTAGACAACTTAATCAGAGGTAAGAAATACGTGACAAGTCGCTGATGTGGATGAACGGATGAATCGTCAAAAATGTGTGAACGAAATGAATCGTCGAGATGAACGGATGAATCGTCAGAATGTATGAACGAAAATGAACCGTCGGGATGAACGGATGAACCGTCAGAATGTATGGAATGAACGGGTGAACCGCCAGATGAATGTAATGAACGGATGAACCGTCGAATGAATGGAATGAATGTTGCGAAGAACGCGTCGCTTCGATGTTTCAAGAATCTCTACCTATAAATAGAATAGAAATTTAGATGGAATGATCACTTTCACTTTTTCAACACAAAAAATGTCGTCTGAAGATGCATCCAAGAAGGCTGAGATTGTTCCGAAGGTTGAAGAAATCACGAAGGAACGTCCAGCCGAACCAAACCAGCCAAAGCAGACGGAAGCGGGCGAAGGTTCGTCTGCACCCAAGCCACCAAGGGACATCTTGGACTTCCTGGTTGACCCAGGAGAGACTGAAGAAGAAGAGGCCATGAGGATGGCTGCTTGCGCATTTTTAGTAAAGTCGGGCAAGGATGTTCTAGGCTCTTTTGCCGACTACATTTTTGAAAAGGACGGTAGTGGTCCTCGTCCTGTCTTTAAGAAGGATGATAGTGATTGTCCTTGATATTATGTAACATCGTTTATGATGAAATAAAATCAAACTTTATTTATGAACTGTCTGATCATATTTACAAGAAATCCTTTTTACATTCATACATAATATTTTTTAAGGAACTTGCCATTGATGGGCATCATTGCAACTCGACCATCTAGTTCTGTGAGTTGATAAGCTCCATTTGAGAAGACTTTATTCACGATATAAGGCCCTTCCCATTTCGCATCGAACTTGCCTTTGCTCATGTGAGTCATAGTCATGGGACGTCTAACTGTAAGAACGAGTTCTCCTTTCTGAAAGGCTCTGACTTTAACTTTGCGATTGAAAGTCTTCGAGACACGGGCTTGATATAACTCTATGTGTTGTTGAGCCAATAGTCGCTTTTCGTCGAGCGCCTCCAGTTCTTGAAGTCGAAGAAGATCATTGTTCTCTGTCGTCAACTCATTAGAGATAGCAATCCTTACAGATGGAATTTGAAGTTCCAGGGGTAGAACTGCTTCACAACCGTATACCAGAGAGAAAGGTGTACAGCCTGTGGAGTTGCGGACCGTAGTGCGGTAAGCCCATAGACATTCTTCAAGCTTTTCACTCCAATTTCGTTTGTTAGTAGACAAAAACTTCTTAAGAAGGTTGATAATAGTCTTGTTGAAGGCTTCAGCCAAGCCATTAGCAGCAGGGTTGTAAGTTGTCGATGCGACATTGTCGATCCGATGATCGGCACAGAACCTTATGAACTTTTGACTGATGAACTGAGGTCCATTGTCATGAATGATTCATCGAGGTACACCAAATCTGTAGATGACATGATGTTTGACAAAGTTGATAACACTGCTGGTTTTGACTTCAGCCAAAGGTATATCTTTGGCCCACTTGGAGAAATAATCCGTTATGGCTAGTATAAACCAATGTTCTTTAGAAGAAGGAGGATTGATAGGACCTATAATATCCATGTCCTAAGCTTCAAAAGGCCAGGAAGCAGCAGTCGGATGAAGAAATTCCGACGGTTGATGGATGAAATCTGCATGGATTTGACAGTCTCGATATTTCCTTGCATATTCGATAGCATCAGATACCATAGAGGGCCAATAATAACCCATTCGTCGGATACGATCTTGGAGTTTAGGGCTGGGTTGATGTGCCCCACAAACACCATCATGAGCTTCACGCAATACTTGCTTCGCTTCATCACCAGCAAGACAGCGCAATAGTAGGCCGTCATAAGTCCGTCGATAGAGAGTCTTGGTGGTCTGATTATAGTAGAAACGAAGAGATCGTCGGCGAATACTCGTAGCCTCCTTAGGATCTTCAGAAAGTATGTCATGAACTACGAAGTCAATAAAAGAAGCTCTCCAATCTTCATTGATAACATTGACTTTGGCGAGGTTACTATACTCAATGTTGCGATTATTTTCGATACAGAACAACTCTCTATTGGAAACAACAACCACTTGTTGTCTCTTGACGGGAATTGTTAAGACTGCTGCGAGATTAGCTAAAGCATATGCCTCAGTGTTACAAGCTCGTCGAACATATTTAATGAAGAAAGCTTTAAATGATGTCGCCATATAAATCACAGCTTCATGATAAGGTACTAGATCTTGATGGCGGACTTCGTATGTTCCTCTAACCTGATTGACAACCAGTTTAGAATCGCCATAGACTTCAAGATATTCGACCTCCAATTGTTTAGCTAACTGGAGTCCGATAAGCAAGGCATTGTATTCAGCCACATTGCTAGAGCATGGCTGATCTAAGGAATAAGATCTTTGGATAGCTAATCCTTCTGGAGAGACTAGAACAATTCCAACTCCTGCGACAATGGTCCCATTGGGTCCGATCCGGGATGCTCCGTCAAAGAATAGACGCCAAGTAGAAAATTCTTCAGAGATCATGTTTGATTCCAATGTTTCGTTTGGAATCTCATCATAAAGCTTAGATGTTTTCGGAACAGGATGAGCTGCTAAAAAATTAGCCAGTGCTTGACCTTTAATAGACTTTTGCGAAACATAAACCATGTCGTATTAGGCTAGCAGAATGACCCATATAGCCAGTCGAGAATTGAGTGCGCTGGGCTTCTTCATCAGTACCTGAAGAGGATTAACTCGGGAAATGACGTGAATGGTTTGGCCAATGATATAATGCCGAGTCTTTTGAACAACGAACACAAGAGCTAAGCATTCTTTCTCAACCGGACTATAACGGTGTTCAGTACCAATCATAGTACGACTAAGATAGTAGATGGCTTGTTCATGGCCTTCTTTGTTCTTCTGAGCAAGTAAAGCACCCAATGAATGATCCATAGCACGGACGTACATTAAGAATGGTATACCTGAGATTGGTGGCACCAAGACTGGTGGGTTCATGAGATATTGTTTTATATCATCAAATGCTCGTTGACATTCTTCAGTCCAAATGAAAGATACACCCTTCTTCATTAACTAGGTAAATGGTCTGCAGCGTCCAGACAGATTTGAGATAAATCTCCTGATGTACGCAAGTCGACCTTGGAATCCTTGTAGCTCTTTTAAGTTGCGTAGAGGACACATCTCTTGAATGGCTTGATCTTCTCGGGATCCACGTGTATACCTTTAGAGGTAATGACGAAGCCAAGAAATTTACCACTAGAGACACCCAAGAATGACTTGGTGGGATTCATTTTTAACTGATGTTGGCGCATTAGATTGAAGATAGTTCTTAAATCTTGGATGTGATCTTCCTTTAAATGACTCTTGACAGCAATATCGTCAACATAGCATTCAACAGTCTTGTGCAGATGATCTCGAAAGATGGTACTCATAGCTCGTTAGTAAGTGGCACCAGCGTTCTTGAGACCGAATGGCATCACTGTGTAGCAGTAGACTCCGCGAGGAGTACGGAAAGAAGTATGTTTTTCATCTTCAGGATTCATCCGAATCTGATTGTATCCAAAGAATCCATCCATGAAGGATATCCTTTAGAACCCACAGGTGTTGTCGATCATGACATCTGTAATAGGGAGAAGAAACTCATCTTTTGGACAGGCTTCATTAAGATCCCAAAAGTCGATGCAAACTCAAACTTTGCCAGTTTTCTTCAAGACTGGGACAACGTTGGCTACCCAATCTGGATGTTGTTCTTCTCGAATAAAGCCACAAGCTATAAGCTTTTTGACTTCATCATCAATCGCGTCCATCATTTCTGGCTTGAATCGCCTTTGTTGTTATTTAACTGGCTTTGCATTAGGCAAGATATTCAGTTTATGAGTAGCAATTTTGGGATCTAAACCTGGCATGTCTGCATAACTCCAAGCAAAGACATCAATGTATTCTCGAATAAGAAGAATTAATTCTTGCTTATCTGCCTCTGGAAGGTTCTTACTGATGAATATCGGACGAGGTGACACGTCTTCTCCTACGTCAATTTGGACTAATTGATCTTCGGTAGGAGGTTCCCATTGTTCGAATCAGAGTTCCCATTGGGTATCCATTCATTGAGCCCAAGGATCTGTTTCAGGATTTTCTTCGATATCTTCGTCATAACCTTCTGGAAGTTCAGCGGAGACCATGTTAGAAGATACAATCAATCGATGAACTTGGCCGATACTGGTGTCAGAATTCCAAGATCTGGAATCATAAGAGTTAGAGCGTTCCTCATTATCGGATTCAGAGACTTCTGGAGATAAGACCGAAGGTAAAGAACATCCGAGACCTTTTTTCGTCCTGCTGTAGTACATCTCTGATTTTCCTTTCGAAACAACCGTACGGATAGGAGTTCGTCTACCCTTACCGTAATTGAGGCCATTCTTAAAGTCATAACCTATCTTTTGGATGATGTCTTTTGATTGTTGACTATAACGACGAAGTTGGAGACGTCCCATATCATTATTTTTGCTATCATCCGTATAGCTGAATTTTTGTTCTGGCCCTTTACTAAAAAGTATTGGACTCTCACCTCTCTTTCGAGAAGGGACAACAAAATATGAGTCATCTGGATGTTCAAATAATACTTCTGTCTGAAGGGATTGTACAACCCCTATCGTAAATGACTGAAAGCTGTCTAGCATATCCAAATAGCATTTAGTATGATAAATGACATCAGTATACTAGAAAGTAGATACTTTTTCATTGATTTGTACATCCATATTTACAATAGGACATTTAGCCTTAGCCGGCTTGGTCATATCGATTATAAGACGAGGAGAAGAAGAGCGAGGAGGATTAGACTTGTTGCGACGGAGGTCGATAACAATCGGTTCAGAAGAGGTGAGCTCCCTTTGATCTTTGTTACGACGGAGGTCGATAACCAATGGCTTAGAAGAGATGAGCTCCCTTTGATCTTTGTTACGACGGAGATCGATAACCAGTGGCTCAGAAGAGGTGAGCTCCCTTTGATCTTGATTATCACCAGTCGATTGCTTCTGGGCTGGCAGATGAATAGCTAGTGGTTTAGAGGATTGAGGATGAGAGACACGCCCTTTGACAGGTATGATGAGAGTGTCACTGGGCACTGCTTCCTGTTCTTCTTCACCATCCATGGCTAATACCACCTTCATAAACTCTTTTTTGTACATGCGAGCGTCGTTGCAATATGCTTCAACGCCTTTAAAATGGTAGAGATCCGCAACTTCTTTTTGGACTTCTCCTTTGTCATCAACGTACTTAAAGCATTGATAGAGAGTAGAAGGAATAATGTTATGTTCATGCAGGAATGGTCTCCCCAGAAGAGCATTGTAGGAACAAGCATGGTTGTCTATAATATAGAAGGTCACCTTCGTGCAAAGATTGCCGATTTGGAGTTTTAGGCGTATCTTGTCTAAAGGTTCACTTCTTCCCTGATTGAATCCCAGAATGGTGGTGATAGTGCTGGAGAGGCTATGCACTGGAATCTTCAGAGCATCTAACATTGTCTTAGACATGATGCTGAGTGCTGACTCTGGATCTATCAGAATACGATCGACCTTCATGGAGTCGATATATCCTGTAAAGTAGAGAGGATGGTCATGTCGATTATCTTCCATTAACATGTCATCTTGTGTGAAGGTAATATTTGAAATTAATTCCAGCACACTGTGACAATGGAGACAAGAGACAGGTTCTGCCTCAGGTTTCTTAAGAAAAGTTAGGCAAGTGTATGCCTGCATCAAAGCCTCACTTAGTGTTCCTCGAGTCTATTTAGAGAGGCGTAAGAGCTCGAAGATGGACAGCCTAGCCGGTGTGTTGGCCAGTTGAGCCAATATATCAAAGTTATATGGCTTTTCAAGTCCAGAGGGGGATGACTTCTTCAAAACTTTGTCGAAGCGGACTTGTTGTTTGCCTTTGTCGGCTGCTGCTGGTTTAGGAGGAATGGGTTCTACAACCGGTGAAGATGCAGAAGGGATGTCTTCAGACTCAGAAGAAGAAGCAGGATTTCCTCTTCAACTATGGGG
Organism: Iris pallida; assembly: GCA_029216955.1. Classification (NCBI taxonomy): domain Eukaryota; kingdom Viridiplantae; phylum Streptophyta; class Magnoliopsida; order Asparagales; family Iridaceae; genus Iris; species Iris pallida. Next base: position 1,404,668 of record JANAVB010008796.1, read on the forward strand.
TCAAAAGACACCATATTGCAGATCTTTGTTCTGCCCTTGGAGCGGTCTTTTTGCTTAGACGAGGAAGGAGCCTCGAAGTCTGTAACAAGGTCAGGGTGGATCCACATAATCTTACCGTTATCGAGGGATAAGGGGACGAGACCTTCACTCCATGGAGGAGGGAGATCCTCGATCTTAAGAGTGGCCTTGGGGATAGGGATGACACCATGCTGTACTATCTGTGGGGGAAAGTTACCGAACTGTACTGAGACCATGTTCACGGTAACAGTCTTCTCATCTTATTGAAGGGTGACAACTCCAGCATTGACTAACTCTTGAATCTTGCCTTTGAGCACATAGCATGCTCGAATGGGATGACCAATGAACCTGGGATAAATACAATATTTGGGATGATCAGTCTTACCGACCTCGTCAGGCTTTTTCGGGTCTGGAAGTTGGAGCTTATTGCTTTTGATCAAGCAATCGAAGATGCTCATGGTGTCGTTCTCGTCAAAGGAGTACTCTACTTTCGGACGAGGTTCCCTTGGTGGAGGGGCAGAAGGAGTAGAAGTAGACGTAGGTGGAGCTACGTTGACAGCCAAAGATTCTTTGCTCTTCAAATTAATGTTCAAAGTTTCTTTACCCTTGCGGTTGTTCTGGCGATTACCGCTACTAGATGTCGGATGTTCATCCCGGTCGGGGTTAGACATGTGTACCCCCAACTGCTTGAACTTGTCAGTGCTAACTTCAGCTGCTTTAGCATTAAAAATAAATGATGGCCAGTCTTGAAATTGAGTTGACCCCGTCCACATGCCGATAATAGGCAGAAGATTTGCCTTGCAGGTATCTATAGTTACAGCGGCCGGAGTTCCAGGAGGCATCTTTAATGCTTCTCGGCAGAATCTTTCAATGAAACTCTCAGCAGTTTTATTATGTCTTTGTTTGATCTTGTTGAGGGCCGACATGGTCATGTCGTTGATTCCCTCGTAGAATCGTTCTAAGAAGATTTGTTTAAAACTCGAGAAAGAGGTGATACAGCCATCAGGCAAGCTCCTATACCAATCGTATGCTACACCGGCTAAACAACCGACAAATACCCTGGTAAGAAGAGCGTCATTTGGCTGAAGTTGAACAGTCCTTACTTCAAAGTGGTTAATAAATTGACTCGGAGAAGTGCTGCTGTCAAATAGCAAAATTATGGAAATCTTGTACTTTGGAGGGAATAGGACTTCCTTCCATTCAACCGGATAGGGTTGTTTGATCCCCAATCTCTGTAAATTGTCCTTCTCTTTAAAAGCCTCGAATTGAGTGCGCAAGAGTTTGACAGCTTCATTAGCATCCTCCGATGATGAATAAGGAGCAAGCTGAATTATAGTGTTAGGGGGAGGAACAACGTGGTAAGTACTACCCCCAGCTCCTGACTGATTGGGTGTGGGTTGAATTTGTACAGAGGGTATTTGAGAAGATACTACCCCCAGACCTATATTGACAGGCACCGACGATGCTATGATCTTGGGCTTCGTAGCAGGTGCGGTCGGTGGTACTGTATGTTGGGCCACGATAATAGAATGCATACTTGCGACCATTTCAGCCATGGTCTTCAACTTGTCCTCCAGTGCAGCTATTCGTTGTTCTTGATTTGCCGAACTAGAAGCATCTGGATCTTCAGTGACAACGTAGGCTGACACTTCTCTGGGCACAGTAGAAGACACTGTCTTTTCATAGCTTTCACTGTATGCATCATAATCAGAGAAGGAATCATCTCCTGAATAAGAAATAGGAAGATGGCCAGAGGGATCTTGGAGAAGATTTCTATGACCGATTGTGTCTCGACTTCGGGATCGGGTGTGTCGAAATACTCCTTCAGAAGATTCTTGGAGTAAATCTAAGTACCGCTGGCTGGGCCTGCGAGGCTTGCCGTGTTTGGAGCACTTTCTACCTCCAGTGTCTCGAGAAGCCATGTTTACGGAAGCATACAACATTTCGTCTTAGTCTTCTGACATTGGTTCAGAAGTTGCAAAATTCAGACGATCGAAGACAGATCGTTTTGTTGTCTGGCAACAACACTTGATGACAACCTTGTGATTACAATGGCGTTCAAGTGGTTGAACTGGAGGTGTTGAGATATTGTTCCGCTTTTGTTTGAGGTATTCTCGGAGGTCAGGAACAATGACGGGACGAGAAGAAGTTTGAGGGACGTATTCTTTGACAACATTCAGAACATGGTTCCGGTTCTTCAGATATTTTGTCCCGTGAGTATACAGGGAAGTACTCACTTCGTTAGCATAGGTGTCAGGATTTTTCATCCTGGAAGTTTGCTTCTGATGCAGGTTCATCTTCGGCATTGGCTGCTTGCGTTTCGTCGAAGTTGATGTAGACCGAGGTCTATTGAGATAAACCCGTAGATCAGCAAACTCACCCCCAGGGGTTTCTGTCTGAGACACCAGTAACTTTTCTTGCTTTGAGCGGGACATCCGAAGAGTTAGGAGATCTTGGAAATGTACAACTGGATTAGGCAAGATGCCTCTTTGATCAATGTTCTTCCCTTTAGCAGGGAAAGTTTTTGTACTGTTTAGTGCCGAGGCACATTCAGATGGATCTTCTGCAGTAAAAATCGGAGAAGACTGAGAAAAGACTAAAGGGCCTTTTCTTTTATTTTGTGACAAAGGATTGGCTAAAGAACGTTTTCCTCTGTTGTTTTCCGCGTTCTGGACTGCGGAAGATCGAGAAAAGACCAAAGGGCCTTTCTGTTTATGCTGAGACGGAGGAGGAACAGTCAAAAGACTACCCCCTGTGGGTTGCGTAGGAACAGAAGAAGTAGCAACTTGCCCTCTGGAGATGATGACAGAGGGTTCCTTGGCCATAGAACAAGCAGGAGGTGCAACTTGTGTTTTAGAGGAATCAACAAGTGAAGCTTTGGCAACAGGGGGCTTGAGTTGCGCTCTGTTTGAAGGAGCAGTGGATTGCGCATGAGGGAAAGACTTCGCCATTTGTGCCAGAGGAAGAGGGGATTTAGATTTTGCCAAAGCAGCATAGGTTGTGGATTGCGCTGTAGCAAGAGGAGCAGCGCACTGCGCATGGATAGTAGGAGCTCTGGTTTGCGCTTTGGCAGCGCAGGTGATGTTTTGCGCAAGGACAGGAGAGGCTACTGGCTCTTTGACAGCAGAGACAGCAGGTTGCGCAGATGATTGTGCAGAGGATTGCGCAGACGACTTAGGAGTCCACACTGAACAGACCCTGTTCTTGGCAGAGGCCACAGTACGACGAGTAGCCCCAGAGTTGATCATCGCTTCGTAGGCAGTCTGGTTGACCTTCACAACCAGCGTCTTCTGCGTCTTTCCGATAGACGCAACGTCACATTGAGTTGTCACTTCCTCGTCGGAGGAGAAAGTCGTCCCCAGCAGAGTCGCCATTTTGTTTACAAAAACAAAAGTCTTTATTTCATAAACTTTGTAAGAAGATTACAATTGAATTCTGGAAAAGAACAACTATAGGAATCCGATCTGAAGACGATCGCTTTGTCCCTTGGACGATGTGAACTTTGAAGACGATAGCCTCTGAAGAATGCAGCAGCACTTGGACAAGAATTCCTGATCTCTGATAATAATAATGATATGATCTCTTTAATGAAGGACTTGAAACTCTATTTATAGAGTTCTAGAAATAACTAATTTGTAGTTATTCTGGATTGCGCATGATGAACTGCACTGGTAACAGACTACACGGACAGCAAACTGTACTAGCCTATTGGGCAGTTGCTCGATCTTGGGCTAACTATATTCAGACGCGTGGCATTGTTTGATTGAAATGCGCTTGGTCGTGTACAGGCGGTTGCCACGTGGCGAGCAATTGATGGCATGTAAGCCACGTAATACATGTCAGTTATTTGATGAATCACGCTAACCGAATAGTGCTAGCTTCAGACTGTGCTTCTTTCTAGCCACTGGAAAGTGCTGCAATTCAGGCTTGGTCAAACTGCGATGAGGTTGGACTGGCCGATTGCGCTGAAGTTGTACAGCTGTTCTCGAGCGCTGTGCTGCACAAAAAACGAACGGACTCCTCATTTTTTGCACTGTCAGGCTGTCAGAAGATCCGATCTTTGTCAGGTAATTATGGCATTGCCACGTCAGCATAGCGCGCTCTGGTGGTAGCGCAGTTCAGCTCGCGCGTTCGATTTGTAGCGCAATCTGTTTCCTGCGCAGTCCATTTGAAGGGTGTGCAGTTGAGAATTCTCTGCCTATTTGATAGATGCAACATGATTTTTAGGACATACAAATATTTTATATCAACACACCATATATAAATTATATGAGTATCTATGCCTCCTAGTTGCCATAACGTTGTTACGACACTGCATCTATTATATAAGTACATATAGGTAACAACCTCTCGTAAATACTTTACAATTATAACAAAATAATATATTTAAATTCTAAAATTTATCTATAAATATTTATATATTTCTATAATGCTATTTTCAATAGAAAAACCCTTTCACAAGAGGTCTTATGTCAATGCCACATATGACTTCCTTAAATCGACCCATTAATTTAGTTCCGAAATAATGATAAAATAAAAATAATAAATTCTGTAAAAATTACAAAAAATAGTTAAAATAGTATTTATAATGTTAAACCTTGCACAACATAAAGTTTAATATAGATTCGTGGAGTTTTGACACTTTTGGACACAAGAAAAACAGAATTTTTTGGAGTTCGGTGACATGACAAATGTCATGAATTTTTAAAAATAGCAAACGGATGCAAAACCTAACTTTCAGATATGCGTCGGAAAGGTATCGACGTCTACATTCTGAATAAAAATATAAGAAGTTATAAACTGACCATAGATTGGTGAAAATGACCCACAACAAAATTTGTCAGTTCTGGATACCCTGTCGTAGAATCAACGCCATGAGCAAACCGCTTGGAACTAGGAGATCCGGAAATCAGAGGTTGGACTAGACACACAAAGCTAACTCTCAGATTTGGTTTGAGGAGAAAAAGATGATAAAAAGTGGGTAAAACATCATCTATAATTCGACTAAGCTGCTGTGACGTTTCAGACTTTGATTCGACGGAGTTTCGGCCCAAGTAGCGCATCGTTCACCTCTCTAACGGCCTCAAGGTTGCTCCTATAGTTGCTAGGGTGGAAGAGGATGTTGAGAGAGATGTCCAAGTGGTGGTGGTTGGTGCAAAAATCGAGAAAAAATTATATTTTGTGAAGAAAGGGGGGTCGGCTAGGGTTTCGGGTTTGGAGTGGTGGCCGCTAGGTTTGGGGGATTTGTGGAGTAGTGGGTGGTTATGAGAGAGGGGGATGGTTAGGGTTTGATAGGTATATATATATATATATATATATATATATATATATATATATATATATATATATATATATATATATAGTGCATGGGCTTTGGTTTGACCTAATTTGGATAGGATTTGGTTCTCCAAATCATACTATTATTAATAGGTTTCCTATTTTGGTTAGATGTTTGACCAAGCTAAATATATAAGGGAATATTGCATATGGCTGCAATTAAACATCTAAAATTCTCTTAAATATATATATATATATACTTGGTTTTGGTACTCCTAATTAGGCTCTAACTAGTAGGGTTGACTAGGTTAGGGTCCGAGTAGCATTACTAGTCAAATTGGACCCAAAAAATTAATTTAATGAGTCTCATGTGTCATTTCCAAATAAGTAGCACATGAAAACTCGATTGGATGGTGCACCCTATGTAGCGCCCTGCTTTCGATAGGCGACGGAACTTTATAATATGCTTACGCCGAGTCAGATCGGCCGGGAACTTAGATGGCCATCTGACTCGATCGCTAAGCTTGGTAAACGAATAACGCCTTGCGGCATCGATTCAAATCAATTTGGACGGAAGTTACGAGAATCGATCCAACTAATGGAACGACTTCTGTTGGAATAAGTCCTAGATGCAGCGGGCTGCGTCTCGACGAGTGAGCTCTCTATAAGAGTCCCTTCGACGGGACCGGACCGCTGTATGGTTTTCTTGGAGCTTTGCCGCTGGGCTTGATGAAGTGCTTTCGCATCGTTTTCATGGATGCAATTATAATTTTGATGCAAGGGGAAAAGAAAGAATTCTAACAAAGCGTTGGTGCCATTGCAGGAGCTCGCGTAACTAAGGATTGACGTTGCGTAGCGCTTGGACGATCGGCACGAAGTAGAGTAATCGGTGGGTGATTCGACCCTTCTTTTCTACTCTGTCCCGCAAACTTATTCCTTGCTTCGAATTCATTCAAATCGAACGATGCCAAATTAATTGCATGCCAATCCACTAAGTCAAGAACTCGGGAAAAACGTATTGATTTTGAGTAATCTACTCTGAAAAATACAAGTTTCTCACATAAACAGAAAAGTTTAAGGTTCTAGTAAAAAGATAGACTATTTCACGTGCTGCAAAATAATGTGAAACGTCGATCATGGGTTATGATGCCTCGGACAATTTGGTGCCCACGGGACGCTAAATCGGTGTACGGCTTTGGGGAAATGAATCGTTGCATGAGTTACGAGAAATGATAATGCCGTTCGATACTATCCGTGCTATACGAAACTGGTTGCATATATTAAACTGCTCGCACATAGACATGGTCATGGACAGCTTGTGCACAAGTTCGTTTTCCTCGAAACGGTATCCAGGGCATCGGAACCGATTCGTCCTAGGGGGAATAATTTATCGTGCTTCGGCACGAGGCATGCGGGACCTTCAGTAAGGCTTGCAACCTAGGCTGAAAGGGTAGCGTCGCATACCAACTTCGATTAAGTCCCTAGTGGTGCGTAGCACCAATGACCGCATATAAGATAGTTGCATGCTCACCTATTGTCTTATGCAGGGTAAATATTATCTCTGTTTTCATGCAGGGACGAGCACGGCCGTGGTAAGAAATATGATAAACTGCAATGTTATACTGTATGCTTTATTACTCAAAGACGGCTATCGAATATGAACTGAATTCATTTAGTTCTAATAGAAAAACAACTCTAAAGCATGCCTACCCTAACAATCAGAGTCGGTTTAGACGAGTTGGTTCGTCTCGTCCACTTAGCAAGTGTGCTAATCCCCTCCCCCAATTTCCCCAGGTGTGGCAGGCGCTCTGACCTAAAACGAAGCTGAAGTGCAGAGAGGCATTTTGAAGCTCTTCCTATACTGAAGTATTTTGAAGCCAATTCAAGTCGACGGCTTATGTATAAAGGGGCGAATGTATGGGACGGCAAGCGTAGTTCAGGCAACTTGTCGAATGTATTTTCTTTCTATTTTCAATCAATGTAGCCGCAACAGCATCCAATGTAATTACGACTTGCACTTCGTTGCAAGCTATGAATGAAAAGTATTTCTATCTTCCTATACTGCGTCTTAAATTCTGATGTGATTTATGAAGTTTCAACTTGGCCTATTAATATCAAATCCAACGTAACGTTCTGCATTGTACGAGTACAATTTCAGACTCGTACGGCATCATGCCTTAGCGAGGACGATCGAATCGGCAAAATTAACATTGGGGACGAATGTTGCCGACTCGGGGCGTGACAAATTGGTATCAGAGCACAGTTATGTTTCCTCAAATTTTTGAAATATGTTTCATTGTTGGAATGTCCATTGCGATGGCTCGATTGAATGCTTGTCGGCATGCTGCATAAAATACAAGTTCCATACAGGTAAGCCCGTAGATATTTTTGAAAAATACTAACGGATTTGCACTATTTGTAGGAATGACTAAGCGAGATAAGAAAATCGCCAGCGCAACAACCCAAACCGTGGATAGTACGTCAAGCACAAAAAGCACTGGCCCAAGCGAGACGACTATGGAGAAGATGCTACAGTTGATGGAACTGCAGCAGCAACAGCTTAAGATGCAATTCAAAGCCCAATTTGATGCACAGCAGAAGCAGATGGCCACCCTGACTCAGATAGTGAGCAGGATGGCGGGCGATACCAAGGAGACGGACGCGGTACTCAAAGGAAAGCACGGTGATCAAGAAGAAGACGAGGAGGAAGAAGTCTCCCCGTAAATGATAAATTCTCCTTCCATGCTCAAAGTGAAGGAGTTTCGCAAAATGAACCCGCCGAAGTTCAACAGCCGAGCAGAGCCCGACTTGATAGTAGGATGGCTCGCAGAGGTGGAGGACTTGTTCGATCTCCTCTGCATCGAATGGTCCCAAAGGGTGGCCTGTGCGGCACTACAGTTACAACTAAGAGCACATGACTGGTGGGCGACAAAGAAACAAGAGATCTGTGAAACCGATTCCAACAAAAAGATTTCTTGGGAAATGTTTAAGACAGCCTTCCTTGAGCAGTACGTTCCTCGTGCCATCCGACGACAGAAGGGAGATGAGTTCATGATGTTGAGGCAGGGGAATATGAGTGTTGAAGATTATGATACAAGTTTCTCGAAACTTGGAAAATTTGTCGGCGCCTTCCTGCCTAACAAAGAAGAATGGTGCGAGCGTTTTCAGCAAGGCCTCAACGACGAACTGCGTAGGGACGTCATGAACCAACGATGCTAAACATATCGTGAATCTTACGAAGCCGCACTTGATAGTGAGCGGATCTTCGGCCGTATGTCACAAAGGGTTGTGCATGTCGTTCGCAACAACTTCAACAAGCGTCCTAATGACGCTGGAGGATCGGGAGTACAAAAGCGCCCAAACACGTCTGAGAATCGTGGTCACTTTGCCGCAGTAAATTGCAACAGATGCGACAAGCGTGGGCACTGAGCACCCGATTGTAGACTGAGAACATGCTTCAAGTGTGGCGAGCTAGGCCACTTCAGTCAATATTGTCAGGCGGGGAAGCCGAATCAACACAACCCACTAAGGAACACTCTGAATCCATATAAAGCGCCTACACTACAAGGCACAAATACGGTGCCTGTGAACCCGCAGAATCAACGCCACGGAGCTCAAGGTCGAGTTTATGCCTTAACTCGGGATGAGGTGTACACGTCCGATACGGTTGTAACAGGTATATTACTCTACAAAGATATAGCTGCTCGAGTACTATTCGACTCGGGTGCGACGCATAGATTTATATCTGCTGATTATGCGAAAGAAAATAAAATAACCATGCAATCACTAGATATAAATATTAGCGTTAGCACTCCGTCGGGAGTCGATATGCCTGCGATCTTTATTTGTAGGGATGGCCACCTTTGCGTCGGGGAAAGATATCTATCCTTGGATGCCATCCTGCTAGACATCAAAGATTACGACATAATCCTGGGCATGGATTGGTTGGGCACTTGTCGTGCAACGATCGAGTGCGCGGAGAAGAGAGTGGTGTTTCATCTTCCTGGCGAGACAGAGTTCTCATATTTGTGCGGTACGGCCTCGAAGACGACGATGATGGTATCGGCAATCTCGGCGAGACGTATGCTGCGTTCCGGCTGTACAGGATACTTGGCATCAGTTCAAGACACGCGGACGGATAATACAAACACAATGCAGACTGATATTGTGGCAGATTTTCCCGACGTTTTTTCTGACGAGATGTCCGGGATGCCGCCGGATCGAGAAATTGAATTCAGCATCGACACCTTTCCGGATATACGGCCGATATCGAAGGCGCCTTACCGAATGGCTCCAGCAGAACTGAAGGAGCTGAAGGTGCAATTACAAGAGTTGCTAGACCGTAGATTTATTCGCCCTAGCGTCTCTCCGTGGGGAGCTCCCGTACTATTCGTGAAAAAGAAGGATGGGTCGTTGCGGCTATGCATCGACTATCGGGAACTCATCAAGGCGACCGTACGAAACAAGTATCATTTGCCGCAAATCGACGACTTATTTGACCAACTGCAAGGCACGGCAATATTTTCAAAAATCGATCTTCGTTCAGGCTATCATCAATTGAAGATCAAGTCCGACGACATATCGAAGTCTGCCTTCCGCACTCGATATGGTCATTACGAATTCTTCGTTATGCCGTTCGGTTTGACGAATGCCCCAGCCGCGTTCATAGATCTGATGAACCGAGTCTTTCGACCTCAAATAGATAAATTTGTAGTCGTATTCATCGACGATATCCTTGTCTACTCAAAGAATCGTGAAGAACATGCGGAACATTTGAAGACGGTACTGCAGATTCTGCGTGAAAACAAATTATACGTCAAGCAGAGTAAGTGCGAGTTCTGGATGAGTAGCGTGACATTACTCGGGCACGTAATCTCTGCCGAAGGTGTCGCGGTAGACCCAAAGAAGATTGATGCGGTGGTGGATTGGAAACGACCTGCCTCGGCTAGCGACATTCGGAGTTTCCTGGGCTTAGCGAGCTACTATCGTAGGTTCGTGCGAAGCTTTTCAAAACTAGCGTCGCCTCTGACTCGCCTCACCCAGAAGAGAGTAGTATTTGAATGGAGCGACGACTGTGAATCCAGCTTTTAAGAGTTGAAGCAACGGCTCGTCTCAGCTCCAATCCTTGCACTTCCAGACGGTCCAGAAGGCTTTCAGATATTCAACGACGCGTCGGGAACTGGCCTCGGGTGCGTACTCATGCAGAGAGACAAAGTTATCTCCTACGCTTCACGGCAGTTGAAGCAGCACGAGAAAAACTACCCGACGTACGACCTAGAATTGGCGGCGATCTCTTTGCGTTGAAGTTATGGCGGCACTACCTCTATGGTGTGGCATATAGAATCTACACAGATCACAAAAGCCTGAAGTACTTATTTATGCAACGGGAACTCAACCTACAACAGCGACGTTGGCTCGAACTCATAAAAGATTACGAGCTAACGATCGAGTATACGCCGGGCAAGGGAAACGTGGTGGCCGACGCACTCAGCAGAACGTTTATGGAAACACTGGCCATAAACAAGGAGATACAGCGAGACCTTGAAGCGATGGGTATCGAACTCGGAATTGAGTATCGATACCTGCACCTAGCTCAGCTGAAGTTAGGATCGAGCCTGCTTAGCAAGATAAAGACCGCACAGGAGGATGACTCATTCCTGAAGAAAATGTGCGAGCTGATATCAACGGGAAGGGCGACTGACTTTGCGGAAGACAGAGACGGGACGATGCGATTAAAGGGAAGGCTCTGCATTCCTGAAACTGCCGAACTCAGAAAAGAAATTCTGACGAAGGCGCATTATGCGAAGTACTCGTTACATCCTGGAAGCACCAAGATGTACAAGGACTTGCGCACAAACTTTTGGTGGCACGGCATGAAGAAAGACGTAGCTACGTTCGTATCGCAATGCATGGCGTGTCAGCAGGTGAAGGCGAAACACCAACGGCCAGGCGGAGAGCTGCAGAACATCGCCATTTCCGAGTGGAAGTGGGACAATATCTCGATGGATTTCATTGTGGGATTTCCGAAGACGCCGCGAGGGAATGACGCAATTTGGGTCATTGTTGATAGATTGACCAAGTCGGCTCACTTCATCGCAATTAAAGTAGGATGGAGCATCGATCGGTTAGCACAAGTCTACGTCGATGAGATTGTTCGACTACACGGGGTACCGGCCTCAATAATTTCGGATAGAGATGGGCGATTCCTATCGCATTTCTGGACGAGCCTGCAAGCGGCGATAGGGACCAAACTGAACTTTAGTTTGACGTACCATCCCCAAACAGATGGTCAGACGGAGAGGGTCAATCAGATCTTAGAAGATATGTTGCGTCTGTGTGCGATCGACCTAAAGACTAGTTGGGATACGCATTTACCGCTTGCAGAGTTTGCGTATAACAACAGTTATCAGTCGAGCATTCAGATGGCTCCATACGAAGCGCTCTACGGGAGGAAGTGTCGTTCGCCGATATGCTGGGATGAAGTCGAAGAGCGACAAGTACTTGGACCGGAACTGGTGGAGCAGGCCGTCGAAAAGGTCCGCTTGATTCGTGATAGACTCTGCATCGCGCAAAGTCGACAAAAGAGCTACGCAGAGCTTCGTCGACGACCGCTAGAGTTCTTGGTCGGGGACCATGTGTTTCTGAAAGTAACGCCCATGCGCGGTGTGATGCGGTTCGGCGTTAAGGGCAAGTTGAGCCGGAGATTTGTAGGCCCCTTCGAGATCATTGAGCGAGTTGCGACGGTTGCTTATCGGATCGCACTACCTCCTGCCTTAGCTGATGTGCACGATGTTTTCCATGTTTCACAACTTTAAAAATATGTGCACGATCCAAGTCATGTGGTTAGCTTCGATCAGTTGGAGCTACGTACTGACTTGTCTTACTCGGAGGAGCCTATTCAAATTTTGGACCGCAAGGAGAAAGTGCTACGTAATCGGTCGATGTCCTTGGTCCGCGTGCTTTGGCGGAACCATTCAGTCGAGGAGTCGACGTGGGAGATGGAGGCGAAGATGAAAGAGAAGTACCCCCGTGTTGTTTGTCTAAATTAAGGTCAGACCCTTGTTCTTAAGTTTCGGGACAAAACTTTTTTTTAGTGGTATATTATGTAGCGTCCCGCTTTCGATAGGCGACGAAACTTCATAATATTCTTGCGCCGAGTCAGATCGGCCGGGAACTTAGATGGCCATCTGACTCGATCGCTAAGCTTGGTAAACGAATAACGCCTTGCGGCATCGATTCAAATCGATTTGGACGGAAGTTACGAGAATCGATCCAACTAATGGAACGACTTCTGTTGGAATAAGTCCTAGATGCAGCGGGCTGCGTCTCGGCGAGTGAGCTCTCTATAAGAGTCCCTTCGACGGAACCGGACCGCTGTATGATTTTTTTGGAGCTTTGCCGCTGGGCTTGATGAAGTGCTTTCGCATCGTTTTCATGGATGCAATTACAATTTCGATGCAAGGGGAAAAGAAGGAATTCTAACAAAGCATTGGTGCCATTGCATGAGCTCGCGTAACTAAGGATTGACATTGCGTAGCGCTTGGACGATCGGCACGAAGCAAAGTAATCGATGGGTGATTCGACCCTTCTTTTCTACTCTGTCCCGCAAACTTATTCCTTGCTTCGAATTCATTCAAATCGAACGATGCCAAGTTAATTGCATGCCAATCCACTAAGTCAAGAACTCGGGAAAAACGTATTAATTTTGAGTAATCTACTCTGAAAAATACAAGTTGCTCACATAAACAGAAAAGTTTAAGGTTCTAGTAAAAAGATAGACTATTTCACGTGCTGCAAAATAATGTGAAACGTCGATCATGGGTTATGATGTCTCGGACAATTTGGTGCCTACGGGACGCTAAATCGGTGTACGGCTTTGGGGAAAATGAATCCTTGCATGAGTTGCGAGAAATGATAATGTCGTTCGATACTATCCGCGCTATACGAAACTGGTTGCATATATTAAATTGTTCGCACATAGGCATGGTCATGGACAGCTTGTGCACAAGTTTGTTTTCCTCGAAACGGTATCCGGGGCATCAGAACCGATTCGTCCTAGGGGAAATAATTTATCGTGCTTCGGTGCGAGGCATGCGGGACCTTCAGTAAGGCTTGCAACCTAGGCTGAAAGGGTAGCGTCGCATGCCAACTTCGATTAAGTCCCTAGTGGTGCGTAGCACCAATGACCGCATATAAGATAGTTGCATGCTCACCTATTGTCTTATGCAGGGTAAATATTATCTCTATTTTCATGCAGGGACGAGCACGGCCTTGGTAAGAAATATGATAAACTGCGATGTTATACTGTATGCTTTATTACTCAAAGACGGCTATCGAATATGAACTGAATTCATTTAGTTCTAATAGAAAGACAACTCTAAAGCATGCCTACCCTAACAATCAGAGTCGGTTTAGACGAGTTGGTTCGTCTCGTCCACTTAGCAAGTGTGCTAATCCCCTCCCCCAATTTCCCCAGGTGCGGCGGGCGCTCTGACCTAAAACGAAGCTGAAGTGCGGAGAGGCGTTTTGGAGCTCTTCCTATACTGAAGTATTTTGAAGCCAATTCAAGTCGACGGCCTATGTATAAAGGGGCGAATGTATGGGACGGAAAGCGTAGTTCAGGCAACTTGTCGAATGTATTTTCTTTCTGTTTTCAATCAATGTAGCCGCAACGGCATCCAATGTAATTACGACTTGCACTTCGTTGCAAGCTATGAATGAAAAGCATTTCTATCTTTCGATACTGCGTCTTAAATTTTGATGTGATTTGTGAAGTTTCAACTCGGCGTATTAATATCAAATCCAACGTAACGTTATGCCTTGTACGAGTGCAATTCCAGACTCGTACGGCATCACGCCTTAGCGAGGACGATCGAATCGGCAAAATTAACATTGGTGACGAACGTTGCCGACTCGGGGCGTGACACCCTAGGCATATGAATTGTAGACTCAACATGGGTCAAAACCATATATTGGGTCATACGGTTTCGATCTATGTCAAGTCCCAAAAGCAAATTGGAAGTTGTCTTAAAATTACGTCAATGGTTCAAATTGGCCTAAGTTGGCCCGATATTGCGCAAAGTCAAAGGAATATTGAAAAGCAAAATTGGATGGGACATGATATATCAAACTCAAGGTGGACGAGTCTAGAATTCAAATATGGAACTGGATTTGAGAAATCAATATTTGTTGTGCTTCAAAAATCAAAGCTACGGTAAACTACTAACATAGTCATCATTAACTTTAATAATTTAAAATATTCATATAAAATAATTAAAAATAATAAAAAATAAAATCCAAAAATCAGGGGGCTTACATCAACACTTGCAGTGATAGCTGCAAGAAAATCTCTGTGTCCAGCAGTAAATATGTCATAACTTAGAAATTATGTTAGAGGATACGAAGTACCTGAGGAAGTGACGGGAACAGATGAACTGTGGTGAAGGGGAGACTTTTACTTCTAACAGCATTCGTCACAAAATCCTGTAATCGCACTGGCTGTGATTTTTTTCTCATTCCTCTTCCCAATACTACCTCGTCGGGCACCTCTGGCAACATTGTATCATCCGTAATATCCGCATCACCCCCAGCGGACTCGCCTGTCAATACTTCTGCAGCTTCCGGTGCATCCTCGCCACTCGGTGCCGAGCCGCCAGCAACCACTCCGGCCTCAGCAACCGTAGCCGGCACCATCCCAAAAGCCTCTATATCATCTCCCGATACCTCAACAGATATATTGCGTGTCGCAGAAGACATCTCGCTAGCAGAGCCACACCCAGGAAATTCTTTTTCATAAAAAGTAACATCACGGGACACAAAAAATTCACCAGTCTCCAAATCATACAGTTTCCATCCCTTTTTATCAAGTGGATACCCAACAAAGATACATTTTTTACTCATGCTAGCAAATTTATCATGTCAGGATTTCAAATCATACGCATAGCACAGACAACCAAAAATACGTAGATGATCATACGAAGGAGCCGAACCATATAAAACTTCATAAGGAGACTTAAAATGCAAGATACTAGAAGGTGTTCTATTTATCAAATAACATGCACCCAGAACACATTCCTCCCAAAAATCCATAGAAAGAGAACCCTGAAATCTCAATGTCCGGGCTACATTTAAAATATGTCGATTTTTCTTTCCATCCGTCCATTCTGTTGAGGTGTCCCAACACAGGATGTTTGGATCAATATACCTTGAGATAAAAAATAATCTCGTAAACAATTAAATTCAGTGCCATTGTCACTCCGCACACGACGTATATCGGCCCCAAACTGACGGTTCACCATAGCAATGAATTTAAGAAACATAGAATAAATAGCACCCTTATCCGTCAATAAAATAACCCAAACCGCTCTAGAAAAATCATCCACCAAAGTCAAAAAATATCGTGTCCCATTAGATGACGAAACACGATATGGTCCCCACAGATCACAGTGTATAAGTTCAAAGCATCTCAAAGCACGACTACTACTATCAGGAAAAGCATCACGAGTCTGTTTAGCTTGATGACAAATATCACAAGCCTTATGAGAAAACACACTATTACCAGAAAGAAAAGGTAAAGTCTGCATTACTTTATCTAAAGGATGTTCCAGTCTACTATGCCAAACCTCGGAATCACTCTCTCTGTATGCCAGGATCACCGAAGCCGAAGAAGCTGGAACCCCTCCAAGAAGTAAAGTCCACCCCTTTGTTCACCTGCTCCAATCACCATCCTCGTACTTCGGTCCTGAACAAAACACAAATCAGGAGTAAATAACATATCACAATTTCTGGTACCAATCAATTGTGAGACAGAGATCAAGTTGCAAGTCAATGTCGGAACATAAAGAACATCCATCAACACCAATGAAGCAGTCAAAAATACTTTGCCTCTCAGAACAGCCTCAATAATGCTCCCATCAGGCAAAATCACAGGACAGACAGGGCCCTCAAAGCAATCAACTAAACAGTCATGAGAACCTGTCGCATGAAGAGTAGCCCCAGTATCGAATATCCAAGACAGAAGAATTTTTACCCATCAAACGATCAGAGTTTGAAGAACCAGGGTTGGAAGGATTGTCGTTACCCAACAAGCTCATCAGTTTCTGTCATTGTTCACCTGAGAGTGGTGAAAGATACCCTCCATGCATCATATCCGTCGAACTCCCAGCAAGACCAGCAGGGACACCATGTCCAGCAGCGGCGACATGATGAACAACCCCTGCGCCACCAGCACCGCGTCCCCCATCACGTCTTTGCTGTGGTGCCGGGCCTCTGCCACCACCAGCACCACGTCCGCCCTCACGCCGAGGACGAGTCTCCCACCACTCTGGATATCCAATCTTGGCAAAGCAAGTTGCAACATCATGACCTATTTTCTTGCAATGAGTACAGATCATACCTGATTTGTCCCTGGAATCTGAGGTTCTACTATTAGAAGTAGTAGAAAGACGAGGTGAAGTTTTGATAGCCAGCGCCAACATCTCCTCAGTAGCGGATTGGACTTGAGATTTTTGCATATCCTCCTTCTCACGGACTGCCTGGTATGCCCGATCTAAACTTGGCTGAGGATCCTGAGCCAGAAGATTAGATCGGGTATGACCATACAAATCAGCATTCAACCCATACATAAAGTCCTGAAAGTGGTCTTCATCCCTCATAACCTGTAGCTTTGCAGCAAGTTCACCACAGGTACAAGTAGACAATGGGAAATAAGCAGCTTGTACATCCCACAAAGACTACAAATTTCTAAAGTAGGTTTCCACAGACATCGAAGCCGTTTGTTTGCACTCAGCCAAAGCCACCATAATTTGTTGCTTCTGAGTGTCATTGCTAACAACAAATCTTTTCTCCAACAAGTTCCACAATGGATAAACCTCCTCAAAGTACGGCAAAGATTTCTTCAGAGACGGATCAATGGTATTAAGAACCCATTTAACCAATAGCGCTTGCACACATCTGCAATCAAGCAATTTACTAGCATCATTAACAGGTTTGATTTCAGTACCTTCCAGAAAAGTGATCTTTCGTCTAGAGATTAGGGAGAGACGTATCGACCGAGACCACTCAGCATAGTTCGGTCCACGGAAAACAATAGGAGTAATGATATTTCCTGGTTGATCAGCAGAACTCAGAAAATATGGATCCTTCGGATTAGGATAATTTGGGTTGTGTGCACCGCCATCGCCACTCGCGATGGAGTAGCTGGACGCAGCATCATCAGCCATCATGGATGTCGGGTGTACAAAATAAAGTACAACTCCAACGAATCGGCCGCTGATGGACGACGGATGACGGGGTTCACGGCGAACCTGCCGCGATCAGGGGCGCCGGATCTGGCGCGTAGGGTCGAGCGACCGGATGTCGGGTGTACGAAATAAAGTACAAATCCGACGATTCGGCCGCTGATGGACGGGGTCGACGGCGAGTCGGCCGCTGTTGGACGGGGTCAGCGGCGAATTGGCCGCTGAATCGACGAATCCGGTGAATCGGCACGGATCGGACGGCTCAGGCCGTGCGGATCGGGCGGATCGATCAGCCGCCGGACGGCTCAGTCAGAGCCGGGAAGCCGCGAGCAGATCGGCGCGGTCAGGCGCGGGAAGCCGCAATCGGCGCGGATCAGGGGCGATCGGGGGAGTTCGGCGCGATCGGCGCAGATCAGGCGGAGTCGGGCGCCGCGGGTAAGAGATGGGCCGGGAGGAGGGGCGCCGATCGGGCGCCGGAATCCGGTGGAGGTGTATAGGTTTCGGGGAATATGACGGCTAGGATTTTTCTGGAGGCTTTGATACCATGTAGAAAATAATAATGCCTTGTGTTTATTGATGGGGGTTGTTTACAATATATAGTGTCTACACGTTTGGACTTATGGGCCATATTTACATTACAAATATAATCTATAATCTAACAAGGATATAAAGGAAAAAATTTAACTTGGTAAAAAAAAACCTTACCTCTCACTTTTGTTATCCTCTCCTTTTCTGTTCTCTTCTCTTGTGTTGGTAGTGAGAAGTAGGATATAAAGAAAAGAAAAATAACTTGGTAAAAAAAAAAAATTAACCTCTAACTTTTGTTATTCCTCTACTTTTATGTTCTCTTCTCTTGTGTTCTCCTTTCCGTTCCTTTCCTCTCTAAAATAAGAATGTAATATTCTCATCCTCACCACCCAACCCCACAAATATAACTGTTCCATTCAATTCTCATTTATTATCATCATTTATTAACTACCTAACAAACTAATTCACTACTTATTAATTCCCTAACAAATTGATCCGCACAGAAACACCCTTTTAAAGGACCTTTCTGGTGCATTGTATTTATTAAGACTAATGACGGAACTGAGAAATACAGTTAATGAATAAATATGAAATGGTAATCACATTTTAGTAGACATTTATGACTCAAAGCCTAAAGACGCACTTTAAAATGATGTTTTATATATTGTAATTTTTCAAAGAACTATGCTCTCGGCACGCTTTCAAACATTTCATTACCGTATATGCAATTTTCCGTTTCCAATATTTTACATAAGGCATTTTCAAAACAAAAAATTTCCATAAGGAGCATCTAACAGTAAGTCTGATCCTATATGACTTTCCTAGTAGTTACAGACATGGATGAAACTACATGGTGTAATTAAATCGGGACAATGACCACCCACTATCTAAAAATGTCACCTAGTACTATATATGAAATATATATAATTTATATATAAGATTAGTTTCGGTCATCCCAAAACTCACGTAACAAACCACACAACCCATTCCTATAAGAATAGTTTGGAACGAAACTACTTTCGGGTTGTCTTCGTCAAAACCAGGGGCGGAACCAATGGCAGGCTGACCCCCCAAAAATCAATTTGTCTTTTTTTCTCTCTTATAATTTTTTGTATTTTTTTTCCATATAGATTAATACACATCTAGCCCACCCTATCCTACTGTAGTTTACTTCAACTTAATTTTCTGGTTCCGTCATTGTTCAAAACTATTTATATGGAAAGATAATTTCAGTGCAATAACCATATGTTTGTTACATTTCTTTATTACAGTAAATATATTTTACTTTTATGAAAGAAAGAAACTCAGTTTTAATAGATCTACTGCCACCTTCGCTACTAAATCCTGGTTTACTCAGTAGAGGGAATTGAGTTGTGGTTGTATGTATGTTTCATTATCTAGCTACAACAGAGTCAGCACTGGCCCAGCACGGCCGGTACGGTCGTTCAGGACCAACGGATCATGAGGAGTCCAAAAAAATTAATTTAAAAATAAATATATTAATAATTTTGTATCTCGAATAGAACTAGTATGTACCATGAACTTTTTAGACGTAAAATTATTGTGTTATAGTGGTTAGTACATTAAACTTGTATATTAAAGGTTCTAAGTTCAATCATTGATTGTAATAATATTTATATTATGTATGAGAATTTTATTTTGAAAATTTGTCTTGTACCCCGTGAACTCGAATCATTTCTAGCTGGAAGTAGACCTGTCAATTGGGCCGGGCCGAGCCGGCCCCATCCAAAAAATTGGCCCGTGTGTCGGCCCGGCCCAATTAATCGTGGGTCCGGGCCGGTCCGGCTTAGTATATTGGGCCGTGCCGGGCCACATATATTGGTCCATAATATAGATCCGGTCCGGTCCGGCCCGAAGCCCAAGCCCAATCCGACCAGGTCCGAGGCTCGGCCCAAAGCCCGACCCGTTTGCAACATCCCCTGCACAATATCTTTGATCTGTCCCAAATCCTACCAGCTAACGGCAATGTTGTCACTTTCACAAGGAAAATAAAAGAAAATATGTACACAAATACTCTGCCCTTCAAATATGATTTGTACCACTGCTTAAAGCAACAAGTGCAAGTGGTGGTGGCATCTGTTATTATTATTATGATTATATAGTGTAGTAGTGAATTGAAATGAAATGAATGTTTGAACTGAATTGAATTGAATTGAAATTCAATTCAATTCAATTCATTTCAATATATATTAGTTGCAAGTTGCTGCAACAACAACATTCATGAATGCATCTATTCATCAGCTTAGTCAAAGTCGTAGTTGGTTGCCATCAGCTATAAGCTTCACCGTGCACCTCTCACTTCACTTGGTCACTAATATATGGCCAACCATGTAGAGCCATTTAAAAAAAAAAAAAAAAAAAAAAAAAAAACAACTAACTATTGATTGATCAATGAAATGAAAACCCCATGAATGACATATGTATATGCTGAACTGAATTGAATTAAAATGATGGCCTCCAGTGCGATCCGGCACAGTCCCTTATATTGGGTCGTGTCCGGTCCGACACGACACGACCCGAAGCTCATCGTGCCGTGGATTATGTGTCCTATTGGACTTAAAATTTTCATCCATAGTCCGGCCCAGTCCGCTACAGTTCATAGGCTCAAAAGGACCACCCCGAACGTAGCCCGGCCCACTCAATGCCTGGCCCGGCCCACTTGACAGCTCTAGCTGGAAGTTGGCCAACTCTACTCTGCATTCTGTGTCCACTATAGCTCCTTTTATGTTGGTTTCCGCAAGCAAGAGAAGATCAGCACTGCAAACCGCACCTGGCACTTGATAGACACGTATACATGCCAGCTTACCTCTTCCTTGTACTGCAGCGGTAGTCTCTTCCCTGGATGTACTACATGGATTTAGCAACTCTCCAATTCAATCGACATCACCATCCATTGGCGTTGGATGGCAGCTAGCAAGAAATTAATGGCTCTTTCAGACTGCGAGGACGGTAGCTAGGGACCCTGATCTTGGTAATGCAAAAGTATAGTGTGCAATATTGGCCGATATCGATTCGATACGGTCAATATCGATACGATTTGACATATTTCAGTTCAATATTGGAGATCACTTTCTTGATTAATTCGATAAATAAAATTAAACGAAAAAGACCAATCATCAAGTGTATAAATCCATAGTAAAGTTGTAAAAGCATGTAAAACAATAAAACTTATCTATCTCATGTAAACCAATCCACAGTGGTGACTACTGTTTCATCCAATTTCAAAATGACTAAAAAATAACACCGAAAATACTTAAAATTATGCCTAAATGCATAAATATATTTTCCAAAATGTTAATAGTTTATTAATAATTATTTGCTTTCCATACCAAAAAATTCGATACTACGATCCGAAACCGTCGGTACTGTCGATACCGCTGATCCTGATACTCATAGGAATGGTCCGATACCGATACTATGAACCATTAAAAGTTGAAAGAGAATTATGCTTGATTTTGGAGTTTTGAATTTGCTATATTAATTAATTCTGATAGAGCATTTTCAACTAGCCACCACGGCCGATGCTATTGCAGGACCGGCCCAAAGTTAAGTTCGACAAGACTTCGAATTTGGATAACCTATCTTTGCTTAAGGCAATCCTCCAGACTCAACCATGGCCTGCCCTGGCCCAGGGCGGCCAGAATGTCACGACCCGCACCCTGTGTAGGGGCACGAGAAGTGGGTACGTCCAGCCTACGCCGCAGTGTCGGCGGTAGAACGCTGTCCTAGGTTGCTAACTAATCTCATGCAGTGTATATAATGTACTTGCCAAGATCTCAACTCCGAAGGGAGGACAAGTAAAAGATATGATATACTCAATCACAGTCTAAGCACGATAAGATAACACAGAAATCTAGATACCAACTAACAACAACAGAAATTAAACTACTAAAATAATAACAACAATGTCTCGAACAAACTCTAATACAACTCAATATCTCAAGTATTTCCCCGCCCACAAATGAATCCATAATCCAACACTACAACCAGTATGAGTCCAGCCAATGATTCCAGAAATGATTCCAGTAGGGTGATGCCAGTAGTGATTCCAGATATAGAGGCCAGACATGAATAAATGAGTGTCGCATGTAATGGATCCAGCAATACTAATCGTGTTTGTACAGAGAATCACATATAGCTAACTAGAACTGAAATACAGTAAATGACAAGTAATGAAAGAACTATCAGAGAATGTACTCGCCTGACACTCTGAAAGAGTAGTATAATATCAGATGTCTGTACCAGGGTCACAATGTCCTAAAATAGAGCAATACAGTTATGACATGTCTAATATGAAGGTAAATGAAATCTACAATGCAATCTATATGAATTCTAAGCCAATCTAGGTCAAAGTCAAACTTGGTCAACTCTACAGTCAATCTAAGTCAAATCAAGTCATATTAGGTCACAGGGAATCAAACTAAGTCAAATAGAGTCAAACAAGGTCAAACAAGTCAAGGTTAATCAAATCTAGGTTAAAGTCAACTCCTGGTCAACACTCTAATCAAACTAGTCAAATACTAGTCAACATGATCAATCTGGGTCAAGTCTAGGTCAAACTTAGACCAACTAAGGTTTTGGTTAATCATATACTAGTCTGTAAGATAATTAGGTCAATGGCCAACTCTAACTCAAACTCTATAAGGCTAACATGTCTTTGGATACCAAGGATTCTATACCACAAAGCTAAGGCATAACAAATCTCCTATACAAGGACATCACACATGAATACATATAGTACAATACCATCTTAACCATATAATCAAGCTAATCTCATACTCTAATCCAAATCAAGACTCAATTCTGAGTATCCTATACTTAACCCCATACATATCTTCATTCTACATAAGGCTATCTATATAACCAAGTCATAATTAATACTCATAATAGGTCAAGTCTAAACCAAATAGTCAATAGTCTAGGGTTTAGTCAAACCTAGGTCAATTTGGTTAAGGGTTGACCTATAGTTGACTTGGTCAACCATGGTCAAACTTGTAGTCAAACTAGGTCTAATAGGCCTAAGGTCAGTTTAACTCATGGGTCATAGGCCATAGGCTAATATATCTAGGGCTCTCAATATAGGTATCCATACCTATACTCATATACAATATACATATGCCAATATATATATCCACTATATATATATATATATACCACATATATATATATATATATATCCTCATTACATATAATACACTATATATATATATATGTAATCCCACATATATATAGTACATAACTATATGTATCAATATTCATATATATACACTCTATATATAATACTCTATATATATACATACATATATAAAGAGAGGGGAAAGGAATGGGGGGTAATGGTTTAGGGTTAGACAAGGGTTAACTAGGGTTAAGGGTATTAGGGTTATGGGTGAGGGTTACACACTTACTGTCACGCCCCGATCCCGCTAGGGTCATCCGTCTTGCTTGGATCCCTGCGGGATCGATCGTCCTCGCTAAGGCGTGATGCCGTGCAAGCCTAAGTTGCGCTTGCACAAGGCCATGTACCTGCACAAAAACAACTAGTCAAGCAAAACACACGCACGCACCCATTAGTCAAGCAAAACACACGCACGCACCCATTGCAGAAAACCAAATGTTGGACACAGAGATTTGAAATGAAAATACTCATTTTATTCATAGCTTGATAGGAATACAAGTACAAAGCTTTGCAACTCAGATTTGCCTTATAATTTGGCTACAAGATTCTCTTTGAAATACTCTTTTGAAATTAGCCACAATGCCCATACATGATATCCTTTATTACAAGCTGGAATTGAAAGACACCTTCAAAGGAAATAAAAACTGGAAACTTGCAATTGACTGAAAGTAAACTTCGAGGCGATCCACGAGCTCTACTGGGCTAGACGAGCTTCGGTGCCTCACTTGAATTCCCCATGTCTCCTTTTGCTTCTGAAAAGGATGCCCACAACGTGGGTCAGTACACATCATGTACTGGCGAGCGGCTTTTGGCCGAACTCGCAAATCTCTGCACTAAATCAATATGTTGAGCTAACATTTACTAGTGATCTTTCTACTTGTCTAGGTTCTTTTTAACAATTCATAAGAACATGACAGATAGAATATATCATAGCAACTTACACTCGCCGGCAGTCATCCCTGCACAAAACCACGTTAGCACAATTTGCATAATGAGTAATTCATGAGTCATTCTTGCAGATATTGAAGTTGTCATTCGGGTCATGCAGGTGGACTATTCTACATGTTGGTCCATGGATTTTTCCCATGATTAGCCGCTGTGACTCTTTGGTTCAGCTTGTCGCTAAGGACACAGATATTCGGCTACACTTTTAACATGGGTCCTTGCACCCAGTGTGCTCATAATCTCTCCTAGGCCGAGCGGTTCCAGGTGCCCCCAGATACCACCCGAGAGACAAATAATTCCTTGTATACAAGTTGTCCGAGACCAAATGCATGCTCTAGCCGTTCTATCAGATGAGACACACTTGGACTTATGCACAGGTATACGACACGTTTGATTCGTGCCTTCAGGTTTATCTCAACATGTACAAGTTCGTCTGTACATGTCTACATTTCAAGCATACTGATGACAAGCAGATGATCATTCTTATCGAGCAGATAGAGTAGCAACACGTATTCTTGCATTTGATTCAATTCAATTATCTTCTCTTATCTTTTGTGGATGTGGTATCGTTGATCATTGGGACAAGGCAACATAGTAGACTAGAGATCATTTTTCTTAGGCGTACAGATCAATGTCTGTTCGGTTGAAGCAACTCACCGAGATGAATCTTAGTTGAGAGAAGGAGGGACTTCACGCGCCGTTCACGAACAATTCACGCGGCCTACAATGGCACCAACAGTTGATTAGCATACTTCGTCTCTTTCTCTCAAGATTCAGAATGAATGCGAAATGCGATGAAAGCGAACAATGAAAACCAATCATCGAAAACCAACACGAAAACGCATTCATCAAAACCAAGCAGCGAAGAGAAAACATTCAGCAAAACTCTTGGATTCATTTCAATAGAAGCCAATCCATCAATTGGAAAGGTTCATTGTATTTCATCCGTGATCAATCGATACCGGCAAAGGTTTCACCAAGTACTCAGTTCATGACTGAGTCAACAAGCCGTAGGTATTACATAGTGGACCGCAAGGAGCGGGGCACTACATAATAATCCACCAAGAAAAAGTTTTGTCCTCAAAACTTAAGAAACAAAACTCACCTCCACTATTGTTGCATTCTGGGTCAAGCAACGTGGAGAGATTGAAGACGCGTCCATTAATCCGCTGTGGCTGGTTCGGCGGATTGTCTCGAAGGGGCGGTGGGCCTGGCAGCTGCCCACGCTCTTCATTGTCGTCTCTATTTCGATTTCTCTTCGGGCAATTTCGGATGGCGTGACCCTGTTGGCCACAACGAAAACAAGCGTGGTTTGCGGAACGACAGTCTTCCTTGGTGTGTCCATGCTTTCCACAGTGACTGCATACCAAACCTTTCGCAAAGCGACATTCTTCACTCGCATGTCCTCGTCGACCGCAGTAGGAACAGATTGTCTCATTTCGTGGTTCCCCATCGGTCTTTTTCTCTCCGTCATGATTTCTCTTGGCGGGCTGATTCCGACTGTTCGGCGCTTTGTTGGACGCTTTCTTCTGCTCGAACTGTTCTACCTGAAGCGACGCCTCAAAGGCTTGAGAATAGGACCCGCATTCTCGATTCAGCACACTTAACTGGATGTCGTAATTCAGACCTTCCACGAATCGATTTATGCGAGTTTGTTCCGTGGGGAGCCAAGCAGCGGCAAAATTTGCCAACTTAGCAAATTCAGATTCATAGTCCTCCACGGACATATCCCCATGTTTCAGTGTGATGAAGTCATCCTCCATCTTCTTGCTCATGGCTCGAGGCAGATATTGATCGAGAAACGCCTTCTTGAACAAGGCCCACGAGATCTTTCCATTCCTAGCCGTTGCGAGCAGCGCCGGCTTCTTCGCTTTCCACCAGTCCTTCGCCCGCAGCCGTAGGAGCATAACGGCACAGACTACCTTTTTGCTACTTGGAACTCCTATGAACGCGAACAGAGTCTCTATTTTATCAATCCAGTCCATCACCTTGTCGGGTGACGTCCTGCCTTGAAATTCTGGAGGTTTCGCGTCCAAGAAGTCCTTTGGCCTAAAGACAGTGTGCCTTTGCGCCGGCTGGGGCTCATCACCCTCTACGGGCTCGATCTCGGGCGTTCCCGTCTGTTCCGTCGCTGCGGTGGCATCTCGATTTGTCGCAAGCGCCGTGACAAGCTGGGTCAGGGCATCCAACTGCTTTTGTTGGGCAGCCGCTCGGGCCTCATGTATCTGATTTCTTTCCTCATTGTCCTGTCTCTGTAACTCCAACATTGTCATGATGCGTTCTACCGCGTCGGTCGAGCCAGATGGACGAGGAGGAGCCATTTCTCTACAAAATAGTGTAACTTCTGTCAGTCTCATAAAATATTATGGACTTATTGTATGGGGCATTGGTTTTCATAACCCAAAATCCGGACACTTTTGAAAGCCGTCAAAGTACTTTATATACTTTTTGAAAACGATATTTGCAAGAGGCCAAGGACGTAAAACTGTGCTCTGATACCACTTTGTCACGCCCCGATCCCGCTAGGGTCATCCGTCTTGCTTGGATCCCTGCGGGATCGATCATCCTCGCTAAGGCGTGATGCCGTGCAAGCCTAAGTTGCACTTGCACAAGGCCATGTACCTGCACAAAAACAACTAGTCAAGCAAAACACACGCACGTACCCATTAGTCAAGCAAAACACACGCACGCACCCATTGCAGAAAACCAAATGTTGGACACAGAGATTTGAAATGAAAATACTCATTTTATTCATAGCTTGATAGGAATACAAGTACAAAGCTTTGTAACTCAGATTTGCCTTATAATTTGGCTACAAGATTCTCTTTGAAATACTCTTTTGAAATTAGCCACAATGCCCATACATGATATCCTTTATTACAAGCTGGAATTGAAAGACACCTTCAAAGGAAATGAAAACTGGAAACTTGCAATTGACTGAAAGTAAACTTCGAGGCGATCCACGAGCTCTACTGGGCTAGACGAGCTTCGGTGCCTCACTTGAATTCCCCCTGTCTCCTTTTGCTTCTGAAAAGGATGCCCACAACGTGGGTCAGTACACATCATGTACTGGCGAGCGGCTTTTGGCCGAACTCGCAAATCTCTGCACTAAATTAATATGTTGAGCTAACATTTACTAGTGATCTTTCTACTTGTCTAGGTTCTTTTTAACAATTCATAAGAACATGACAGATAGAATATATCATAGCAACTTACACTCGCCGGCAGTCATCCCTGCACAAAACCACGTTAGCACAATTTGCATAATGAGTAATTCATGAGTCATTCTTGCAGATATTGAAGTTGTCATTCGGGTCATGCAGGTGGACTATTCTACATGTTGGTCCATGGGTTTTCCCTATGATTAGCCGCTGTGACTCTTTGGTTCAGCTTGTCGCTAAGGACACAGATATTCGGCTACACTTTTAACATGGGTCCTTGCACCCAGTGTGCTCATAATCTCTCCTAGGCCGAGCGGTTCCAGGTGCCCCCAGATACCACCCGAGAGACAAATAATTCCTTGTATACAAGTTGTCCGAGACCAAATGCATGCTCTAGCCGTTCTATCAGATGAGACACACTTGGACTTATGCACAGGTATACGACACGTTTGATTCGTGCCTTCAGGTTTATCTCAACATGTACAAGTTCGTCTGTACATGTCTACATTTCAAGCATACTGATGACAAGCAGATGATCATTCTTATCGAGCAGATAGAGTAGCAACACGTATTCTTGCATTTGATTCAATTCAATTATCTTCTCTTATCTTTTGTGGATGTGGTATCGTTGATCATTGGGACAAGGCAACATAGTAGACTAGAGATCATTTTTCTTAGGCGTACAGATCAATGTCTGTTCGGTTGAAGCAACTCACCGAGATGAATCTTAGTTGAGAGAAGGAGGGACTTCACGCGCCGTTCACGAACAATTCACGCGGCCTACAATGGCACCAACAGTTGATTAGCATACTTCGTCTCTTTCTCTCAAGATTCAGAATGAATGCGAAATGCGATGAAAGCGAACAATGAAAACCAATCATCGAAAACCAACACAAAAACGCATTCATCAAAACCAAGCAGCGAAGAGAAAACATTCAGCAAAACTCTTGGATTCATTTCAATAGAAGCCAATCCATCAATTGGAAAGGTTCATTGCATTTCATCCGTGATCAATCGATACCGGCAAAGGTTTCACCAAGTACTCAGTTCATGACTGAGTCAACAAGCCGTAGGTATTACATAGTGGACCGCAAGGAGCGGGGCACTACACTTACACATACACATACACATGTATATGTGTATTAACATACACACACACATATAAGAGAGAGGGATGAGAGGGTTAGAGGGTTACCCTTAGGGTTAGGATTAGGGTTAGAGAATGGGTTATGGTTTATGGATTAGGGTTAGGAGCTTAGGGTTAGGGGATTGAAACTAACACAAACAACACATACACATGTGTATGTATATATACATACACATGCACACTATTACACATAGAGAGAGAGGGAAAGAGGGTTGTGATATGAAATTAGGGTTAGGGTTAGGAGGGGGGAAACTGAACTCAGTTCAGTTTCTGAACTGATCACAACACACACACACAGTACACATATATACCTATGTATATACATACACCCACACACACACAAATACATCTCCATAAACCCTAAAACTAGACACTCACACTCACAAACATATACACCTTGTATACAGTACATAATACATATAAATACATATATATATATATATATATATATATATATATATATATATATATATATATATATATATATATATATATATATATATATATTCATTAAAATCAAATCAAAATCCAACCTAAAAATCTGGAAAATAAACTAAACTGTGAACTATACAGTGAACAGTGAACAAATGGGGGGTAAATTGAAATTAACCCTAAAATCAAACTATGACACCCAATGGTTGGTTGGTAAAGGTAGGATAGGGTCCACTCTAGTGTCCTAGGTGCCTGAGACACGACCACGACACGACACAACGTGTCCACGAGTCGAAAATCAAAAACAGGTAAATTCTAGGATTGGTATCGGCTGATGTTCCTGTGTCTCGTACTCATGACACAGGACACGTGGGATCTCGTGCACCTAGGGGTAGGTTCGCCTAGGGGTCTACTAGGTATCCCAAAACCTAATTCGTGTCCAAGTGTGTCCGTGTCTGAGATACGAAGGCGTATCAGAGAGGTCTGAAACGCGTGTGCTGTGCCAGTGTACGACCCGTGCGAGTGGATTTTCTCCCTCGACACGACACGTCGTGACACAAGACTTTAGGGGTGTCTTGTCAGACACTGCCCCTAGGTCTGTGCCAAGTGTCACGTGTCCACGTGTCGTATTGTGTCCACACGAGGGGTCTGGTAGCAGGGGAGCTACGCAGGGCCTCGTGCACAAGTGTCGGGGGTTCGTGTGCCTCACACGTGGCACGTGGGGCCACGTGCCCGTGTCAGGTGGTAGGGTAGGTGACTAGGTATGTGTCCGTGTCACTGTATCGTGTCCACAACACGCGTGGACACGATACGAAATATCAAACACCTACGTGTTTACAGTGTGCACAATGTTTACAGTGTGTTAGTGTAGTGTTTTGACAGTGGGTTCGTGTCCAATTTTGGACACGAACAGTGTCCAAAGTGTGCTCAGCCAGTGGGGTTGTGACCTAGGTGTCTAGGGCTACCCAAAAATATATTTTGTTTCACATAAACACAAAAACAAAGTCTTTGTGGCATTTCATCAAACGAGGGTTTCTAGCTTAGGATACGTGTCCGATACGGACACGAAACCAAACCTAAAATTTACCAAACTTAACCCACATCTAGGGCAGACCTGCATGCATGCATTTATGAAGAAAAATCACTACATTACATAGATAAAAATGAAAATACCTCTATGTGCTAGAAATCAAGAAAATCAATGTAGAGGGGGGGGGGCTTCACTTCAACTTTGTGATGTCCAATACCTCAAAAACTCCAACTTCTAGTCTCCCCTAGCTCCCTTGGTATGTTAGGGTTCCAATGCAAAAGATTTGAGGTCAATAGGACCACTAATGATGAAGTTATGTAGGTTTGAGCATTTGTGGTTTTTCAAGTTCATGAATTTGTAAAGAGACATGAAATAAATTGGGGTGGTGATATATAGGGGCTTGGCATGGCTAGGGGGGGGGGGGGGTCCTTGGCCGGCCAACATGTAGGGGGGGTGTCCTCCAAGTTACTTACAAGCTAAGGTAAAGACTTTGGGGTAAAGGGTTGTGATATTTGGAGTAAATCAAGAAAAATATCAATGGAATAAATATCTAGATATTAAGCCATACTTTGACTTATGCAACCAACCATTCCTTTATCATTTCTAGGTTAGGGACTAACCTATGGATTAGGGTAGATTAGGTTAAAGGCTCTCATGACACTAACCAAAATCAATGAATAGTAAAAACTCATAAGATCAATTAATTCCAATTAAATCCTAGAAAATTACCAAAATACCCTTGAGGCTAAAAAGCCCTAATTTGATGTTCTAAGCCTATGGTTAGGTCCACATGGTCATGGTAAGTTCTAGGTTAAGTAAACTCTAGGGTTACACTAGGTTACACTAGTCAAAATCACAAAGTCATAAGTCATGACTTAGAAAATGGTTTTAATATAACTAAAAATCACCAAAAAATCATATCATGACTAAAACACCATTAATAAATAATAAAAATAATAAATTTTCAAAAATATCCCAATTTCAGAAAACTGGGTGTTACACAAAACGATCGTCCAGGGCCTACGGATCATGAGGGGTTAAAAAAACAGTTTAAAAATAAAAATATTAATAATTTTGTATCTCAATAGAACTAGCATACACCATGAGCCTTTTTAGGCCAAAATTATTGTGGTGTAGTGGTTAATATATTAGGCCCTTATACAAAAGGTTCTAAGCTCAATCCTTAGTTGTAGTTGTTTTTTATAATAAAAAAAGCCTTATTTTGAAAGTTCGTCTTTAGCCCTCATGAGATCAAGACCGGCCCTGGACTCAACGTGACCCGATAAAAAGTTGGGGTGAGGGTGATCCTCCAGGACCGGCTGACAATAAAGATCAAAGGACAACCAAAATTAGTTCTGGGGTAAGGCAATTCAATCCACCGGACCGGTCTTGTGCTCTTGGTAAGTAATATAAACACGAGCCCTGCTATTTAGCCCACAGGCGGGCCAGCCCGCCTGTCAGTTGTCACCATCCCATTGGCAGTTCAACCGCGTGGGACCCATGCCAATAGGAGAAGGCCAATGGGGTTGTGCCACGTAGGCGGGCGGGCCAGCCCGCCTGCGGGCAAAATGCCTTTCCCTATAAACATAGGTTTGTGAAGGTAGGAAGTCTATATGTCAGTTGAACCTCAAAGTTCTGTTTTGAACATAAAACATCTACTCTATGCTACAATTACTCAATGATTAACACAGCAACATTCCTCTCTAACTTTCATCAACGCACGCCGACCTCAGTAGCGCCTTCATTTTCCTCTTGGTGATGATCATTATACTTTCATGTTGTCTGCCTCAAAGAACTACAGTGGACCAAGCTAAGATTTGGTGTCAACATAATATGCAGTCCCCACCTAGCTAGTGGAGTTGGATATCTGCATTGTTTCGGTGCAGGAGCAGTGATTGTGTCCGAGATTTTAATGCTGCTTGATTCAAATTTTATACTTTCAACAAGAGACGCAAATAGCTTTGTTTATAGAGAACTTCTATCAAGTATTTACGAAGATGGAGCCATGAGGACTTCTGCAACGAAAACGATATTTAGAAAAATGATATCTTGCCCACCCAGGGATACTGTGACCGCGCTGGCCCGTGATGACCAGCCATTGGCCTCCCGCTCCCGCTAGCATGGATCCACCTCGGACCGGAGGCCAATAGCGGTGTGCCACGTGGCTGCAGACCGGTGCGGTCACGCCCAAGGGCGGACAGCATAGCACAGTGGCTTCTCCAATGGGAGTATTCCTTTAAAATATATATAAGTAATTAGGGGTGAGCGTCGGTATAATCGATCAGTATTTGGTCGAACTTTTCAGTATTTTTTAAAATCGGTATTTAAAAGATCAATACTAATACCGTACCATTTAGAATCGATTTTTTCGGTTTCGGTTAAATCGGTATTCGGTCGGTTTTTATTCGGTATCGGTATTTTACCAATCAATATTTGATCAATCAACACACTTAAAAAAGTAGTATTTTACCATTGGAGACATTTTTTTTTAGATGTCCGATAAAACGCACGGAACTTTGTACAAACTGTTTTGCATGTCTGTTGGACCAACTGTCCTCCAATTCCCACTAAATAAATGGAAGAAATAATATATCCCCGTGCCTCAATAACCACAAAAATCATTCGAGTTCGGTGAGAATTTTTTTTTATAGTTGGACATGTATATGGAAAAAAAAAAGACAGACTGTTAGATTATATTTGTAATGTAAATATGGCCCATAAGATATGGTCCATAAGTCCAAATGTAGACACTATATATATTGTAACAAATCCTAGCAATGAGAATAAGGGCATTATTATTTCTTACATGGTATCAGAGCCTCCAGAAAAATCCTAGCCGTCTGAACGCGTGACCGCTCGCGCCGACGTCTGACCGCGCCGACGCCTGACCGCTCACTCCCGCGCCTGACCGCGCCGACGTCCCCTTCACGCGAATATGCGCCTGACCGATCCCGGATTCGGATCGGATACCAATCCCCGGACCCCTGTCCCTTGCCATCGCTCGGCATCGGCTGAAAAATCAGAGCGGCAACTCCCTTCCAAAGTGCTCTCTACGACACCCTAAAAAATCCTCTCTACAAAACCGTAAAGATCCTTCTGGTTGGTTTGTCAATTGCAGGCATGGCGTTGCAAGCGGCAACTCCCTTCTGGTTGGCTTGCTTTTTTTTTTTTTTTTTTTTGGACAAGGACATTATTATTTCCTACTCAGACAGAGAAGAATTCTTAAAAGAACTTGGCACATAGGATAAAAAAAAATTAGGAATAATCATGAGAGAATGCCTAACAATAAGGATTGAAACAATATGACAAATTGGGAAGCCAGTTGAGGAATATGGTCGAGCGAGAGTTAAAAAATCACCTTTACTGGAAAGATCAAAAGATGTAAATTTCAAAGTAGTACAGGAACTCCTAGAATCAGTTAAATGTCCATCTAGTGTCGGTGTCGTGTCGGTCACTGACATAAAGACTCCATAAAATATGCTAGGACATGCCACCATCAATGTTTATATGCAGATGTGTACATGATGATATCCGCTACATTCTTGTCTTAGCCTTGATGCAGAACTCGCAGCATTTAAATACGGATGTTGCAACATCGTCATCCTATATAGGAACTAGGTGGAATGGTTATAAGAACAATGTGAAGAAATATGATATTTTTGTGTTGATGCCATCGTCTTCACAATTTTGTAAAGAAATTTAAGAAACATATCAAAATTCTATGTGCATTTTTTTTTTTATTCTCAGATAAATTTAGAGTAGGAAACATATTTTATGTTTTGTTTAGGTTATAAAAATTTATTTCTGAAAATTGTAAATATCTAGATAAATAATTTGTCTACAAATCTCATGGGGAATCTTCCCTTAAAAAATAGGTGGATTTTTTTGCCGGGAAATTATTATTTTTCTATACCCTTTTTTTATTTTTCTTGTTTCTTTTTCACTTTTGATCTTTTTTCAATTTTTTTTTACTTTTTTTGGTTAATTTTTTTTAAGAACTTTTTTTCAATTTTATTTATCATTTTTATTTTTTTAGAATTTTTTCATCTTTTCATTTTTTCATTTTTTAAGAATGGTTTTTATTCTACTTTTGTTTATCATGGTATTCTTTTTCATGTTGTTCGTTTTTTTCTCCAATTTTTTTAATCATTTTCAATTTTTTTCTGAGAATATTTATATATCTACCTGTTGGAGTCCAGTCTGGATTTGGTAATAGCATATTTATAGAGTACAAATATGATTAAATATTTAATTTAATTTGATTTAGATGTCCATAATTAGTGCTGGGCTATTTTAGATATAATAGGATTCTTATTTGAGAGTTTCCTATTTAAGAGATCATATTATAATCTAAAGTAGGATGTTGATGAGCTATTTTAGGTGTAGTAGGATTCTTATTTGAGGACTTCCTATATTAAGAAATCAGACCTAAAATAGGTTTTTCTCATCCTATATATATGGGGTGAGGGTGGAGGCACAAAGCACAGCACAAAAGTGGAGATTCGAGGTGCTCGTCCACAGGAAATCTAAGAGAAAGTTTCGCACTTTGCTCTTAGGACTTCGTCATCCAAGACAGAAGGAAGAATAGATCTAATCGAGGGGTCGTCAACTTCGGTTAGGGAGATTGCTACGAGTTGGTAAGCGATTTCAATTGTAATCTTTCTTTTCTTCTTGAGTGTGGTGAGGGGGTTGAACCTATTAGGGCAAAGGGTTCAACATTAGTTTTTGTCAATCTTGTAATTTCATCTGAGTTATAGAGATTGGAATTTGTCCACGTGACGTAGTCACCGCCATATACTTGTCTTTATTTGTGCTTGGTGTCCGTTAGACGGGGGTTGGTTATTTCAGGTGGGTTGGCCTAAGTTTTCGCTGCGGCAACATCTCAGACACGGTAACGGAGTGCAGGAGGGCGTATTCGATTCCCAACATCTGGTATCAGAGCTTTGGAGGTTCTGGCAACCATGTCTACGGAGCAGATGAACACTCGTATAATCGCCCTCACAAGGGAAAACTGGACGATTTGGAAGCCAAGGATGGAGGATCTACTCTGGTGCAAGGACTTGCATGGTCCGTTGGAGGGCGACAACGCAAAGCCAATGGACAAAGCTGCTGAAGACTGGAACGACTGGACTGGAAGGCCGTTGAATTCATCCGCCAATGGTTGGATGATTCGGTGTTTCACCACGTATCCAGGGAGAGTTCAGCAAAAGTATTATGGGAGAAGCTGCATTTGCTGTACGAAAGGAAGACGACTGGCAACAATGCATTTCTTATTCGCCAACTCGTCAACTCGAAGTATACAGAGGGTGCCCCAGTGGCACAACACCTGAACGAGGTTCAGGGTATCATCAATCAGCTGTCTGCGATGAAGATGGTGATTGATGATGAGCTTCAGGCCCTACTGCTCTTGAGTTCTCTGCCAGAAAGCTGGGAGACGTTGGTGGTGTCGGTGAGCAACTCCGCGTCTGATGGAGTTGTCACGATGGAGGCAGTCAAAAGTAGCTTGTTGAATGAGGAGGTCCGGCGCAAGCAAGTAGAATCGTCGCAGGAGTCCGCTCTGGTAACTTCCTACAGGAAGGTAAGACCCAATTCACAGACGAGGACAGGAGGGAGTTCTCGGAATCTTGTGATTGTGGACCGCAAGGAGGGCTGCTATCACTGTAGCGAAAGGGATCATATCAAGAGGAACTGCATAAAGCTCAAAGCTGAAAAGGCAAAAGACAAGGACGATCAGGAGGATCTCACAGCAATGGGAGATATCATCATCGCAGCAACCGACGCAGAGGAACCTTGTGGCATGTGGCATGACGGTGACTGGGTCATGGATACGGGGGCGTCGTATCACACCACTGCACATAGGAGGATCTTCACGTCATACCGCGGCGGCAAGTTTGGACGTGTGAAGATGGGCGACAAGGGGACGGCTGCAGTTGTAGGCATCGGTAATGTGGACTTGACAACGGAGCTCGGTGAAAAGCTCGTTCTCAAGGGTGTGCGACATGTACCAAGTTTGCGCTACAACTTGATTTCGGTAGGGAGGCTGGCAGATGATGGCTGTCGCAGTCTGTTTGGGGACAAAGATTGGATGCTTGCGAAGGGTTCCCAACAGCTGGCTCGGGAAGATTTGTGTTGTGGCATGTACAGGCTCAAGCCGCTGAGCTGTACAGGTAGGCCACAGACACCGGATGGAGGCTCAAAGGGTGCTCGACAGGAGGTGAATCTTCGAGAACTTGCTGAGGAGGGGCTTCTAGGTGCTTTGAGGGATACGGAGGATTCGGTTCCTCGAGACAAAGCGACGGATAGTGGTGACTCAAAGATCGATTGAGGGTCAGTCTGTCGGTCCCATGACAGCTGGTCGGTCTCCAGGTGGGGATTGCTCTACGGATCCGGTTTTGGCGACGGGTGGTTTGCCAAAGCTTCACGGAGCGACATCAGTTTCAGCAGTTCAAAGCCAGGAAGGAAAGGTTTGCAGCAAACTCAATCTGAGGCGGAAGCATCATCATTCACACAGTTCAGGAGGAGCTGTGGGTCATCGATGGCATGTTGTAACGTCCGTATTTCGGAATACGTATTTTGAT
Organism: Iris pallida; assembly: GCA_029216955.1. NCBI lineage: Eukaryota > Viridiplantae > Streptophyta > Magnoliopsida > Asparagales > Iridaceae > Iris > Iris pallida. The sequence goes on from JANAVB010008796.1 coordinate 1,441,220, forward strand.
TAGGCCTATATGTATTTCAGACATGTATTTTATTTTCTCAGATTTTGGCCTGTAATTGTATTTTGGCTCGATTTGCGGATTTTGGTTTTCTCGTAAATTGGGTTTTGACCTGGCATGGTTTTATTCTTTGTGAAGAAGGGTTTGGTTTGGTTTGCATTGGACTACCTTAGTTAACCTCCACCCTCAACACAACACACCCTCCCTCATTAAAACCCCACCTAACTTTCTTTCTCCTCATTACACTTCCATTAATTTACTCCATCTTCTTCTTCCTTCCTCCACATAACACCTAACCCCATAGGCAAGTGCACCTTGCCACCAAATAGGAACCCTATTTTATTTGTCCATTAGTTAGATTAGGCCATGGTGAATCACATTAGAACTTAGCATTTTGTGATTTGGAGCTTCCATTTTTCTAGATCTAAGTTTTAACCATTTTCGGAATTCCTTGGTTTTGATCTATTAAACTTTAATTTTTGCTTGATTTGAGGCTTCCATGTGGAAGAGAATTCAATTTTACACAAGTTGGAACTTTGAAAATCTAAATTTGGTTTTGTTTTGGCTAAGTTATGAAGATTGGAAATTTGAAGTTCTTGGGGTTTTCTCTCGGCCTGATGGAGAAGATGACCCTCGGCCAGCGCTCTTTAGCGCAAGGCCGAACTGCGTACCCTTCCTCAGCCAGCACTCTTTAGCGCTGGGCTGACCCGCGCTGGCGCTATTTAGCTCCAGCGCCTTCCTTTCCTTTGGCGCACTTGACCGCTGCGCAGCTCGCTCCCCAACGCGCTTGACCTCAGCGCAACCCGACTCTCAGCACGGCTTGGCTCCAGCGCAACCCAACCCTCAGCGTAACCCGACTTCCAGCGCGGCTTGGCTCCAGCGCAACCCAACCCTCAGCGCAACCCGATTCCCAGCGCGGCTTGGCTCCAGAGCAACCCAACCCTCAGCGCAACCCGACTCCCAGCGCGGCTTGGCTCCAGCGCAACCCAACCCTAGCGCAGCTCACCCCAGCGCAGCTTGACCCAGCGCAACCCGCCCTCAGCGCAACCCGACCCTAGCGCAACCCGACCCCCTGCGCAACCCACTTTTCCATGATGGTTTGGTTTTATTCCTTGGACTTGGCTTCTCTTTTGTGGATTGGAGTTTTGAGATCTTGTTCCACACAACACGACTGTCTTGACCCAACACGACCTGGTACGATTTTCGGTGTTTTGCTTATGACTAGTACGGTTTTCGTAGTTTCTGTGATTTATGATCCTAGTACTATCTAATCTTCTTATTAGTGACCCGATGGGGTGCTCTCTTAACTTGTAACCTGTGATTCATAATTAATCTCTGTAACTGGACAACTTGATAGTGGCCCGTGGCGGCGCACTCCTGACTTGTAACTTGACTTGACTTGAATGCTGTTGCGATGGCTAACTTGACTCATATAATCAACTCTGACGCCGTGGGTGTTCATTCTTGCTGCTTTGTGCAATCCACTTGTCTTGTCTCACATCATGTCTAGGACATGACTCCCTGGTTACCACGGTCAGGGATTCACACTGAATATGGATTAGGCTAATTACTAGATCAAACTATAGTTCATAGAAAATTTTCAGTCACAGGCGATCTCGTTATCTGGGTGCTTTAAAAGAACTTGTAGCCTGCCGACGAGTAGGGCACATTTCCAGCACACTGTCATGTGTTGCACCCTCTAAGTCACCTAAGGGTACATTGTCTCCCGGGCAATGTACCCAACCATACTCTCAACCCGCGGAAGGATAACTGGATAATCTGCAGGGCTTGGGACTGGAAATTTCTCATTTGCATCTTGCTAGTAACTAGGCTTGTGATAACCCTAGTTAGTTAAGTAATAAGCCGTAGTATTTGTTTGGCCGTTTGTGAATGGATGGTGTCCAGCCCTGTCTAAGTCTCGTCTAGTCCCAGTACCTGGTACTCCTGAACATGATTGTTTTACTTATCTTTAACAATAAATGGGTAGAGACAAAGTGCTATCCAGGCGAAGGGTTACAACCCCGGTCCTTGTTTGGGTTAAGGGTTGTAACCTGGCTCCCGAAATGGTTCCACGTCCCTAGTCGTTTATTGTCCTGTTGTACTCTTTATTACTTGTACTTTCTTCTAGTCCTTATGTTCTGATATGCTTGCTTTTGTTCTTATTTCGTGGCCTCCTTGTGGCACTTGCTCTTTCTGGGGTTTGACCCAGCTGGTTTTGTGTGGCCAGATTTTGGAGCAGCACCCGAGGATCTACCGAACCTCCAGCCCGATGGTGGCGACTAGAAGGAACCCGGGCTATGAGTGGATTTTCTATTTTGTTTCGCTCACTACATTGTAAAATTATTCTTTTGAGGCGTTTAGCCGACGAGCACCTGTTAGCTCGATGCATATTTACTTACTGTCTGACTACGGGCTGTAACATGATTAACAAATCCTGGGATTGATCATTTATGACTGAACTCTTGCTAGTCTTGACATTTTGTACAACTAGCTTCATGATCATCCAATATGTAATGTATGGGACGCCTTGCTATTATATATTTGGTGTTCTGACATCTTGTAACTATTATTGCTTGCTTGAGATTGAGATAATAGGCTTGTTCATGACCATAGGAGACTGTTGGCTTGTAGTTAAACCCTCATATATCTAGACAGCCGTGACCGTATAGCAAGGTGGATTCCATTTCAATATACGTAGATGCCTATGTACGCCCCCGCTCTCCAGTATTCTGGTTCTGGGGCGTCACATGGTTTAAGTGGTGGCCCATGCAGGTCTTGTAAATCAAGATATGTGAGGGTTTACCGGATAGATGTCTCAATCAGTACTCGTCCTTGATCTCTGTTCATATCCTCTGAATCTCTGGATTCTTGCCCTGATCATGTGCTTGTATCGTTAATCTGTCTTGGTCCTTCCTTATTGTTCCCTATGTCGTCTTGTTCAGCGGCACTGTACCTGACCCCGCCGATCAGCGAGGTGGAGCACTTTCCGTGGACTAGCAGCAACTCGAAGATCAAGCCCAGCATTCCGGAGTAGCCTCCAGAGTTGTACCTACTGGAGGAGAGCCCCCAGTTCAGCCCGTTCGACCTGCCGAGCCTGATGATGGCACCTTGGTAGGTCTCATCAGGACCTTGATAGCTTCCCAGGATCGTAGAGGAGACACCTTGCACCAGGCAGTGGCAGATGCTTTGACCAGAGGCGGTCATCCAGGGAACAGCGCGGCCAACAGCTTCAAGCGCTTGAACCCTCCATTCTTCGACGGCAGTGAAGATGCGATTGCCGCGGACGCTTGGCTTCAGGATACCGAGGTAGTTCTGGAAGCAGCTAGGACACCTGAGAATGAGAAGGTGGCGGTGGTACGCCTACAGTTGCTAGACTTAGCTCACAGTTGGTGGGCGGCGCAGGCCGTGGGATTAGCGGCGCCGGTTACTTGGACGGTGTTTAGAGAAAGATTCCAGACGAAGTATTTCGATGTTGTAGCTCGGTACGACCTGCAGACGAGGTTTACCAACTTGAAGCAAGGAGGCAGAACGGTCGACGGTTATGCATCTGAGTTTTCTAGACTTAGTAGCTTTGCCCCTACCTTGGTGGCAACCGAGTTTGACAGGGCCCAGCGGTTCCAGCAGGGGCTGTATTTGGAGATCTTGTTGGCAGTTGAGCAGTTCGAGCACCAGACGTTCGATGCAGTATTGAGGGCAGCTAGGAGGCACGAGTACACCTCCCAGAGGATCGTAGATAGGACCGGAGGTAGGAAGCGGTCCCACATTCAGATGCACCAATCATCAGCTCTAGCCCCGGCAGCAAGGGGTTTGACCATTGGAACTCCGAGGCGGGCAACCTCAGAAATGTCGGTTCAGCATTCAACCCCGACGTACCAGCAGCAGCAGAAGTAGAAGCAGACTTCCGCGATGGGATGTTCTCTTTGCGGAAAGCCAGGGCACGTGGTGGCAGATTGTCGCAGGGCGCAGGGATTGTGCCTGGCTTGTGGAGCGGCAGATCACAAGATAGGAGCCTGCCCGAATAGGGGTAGTTCGTCCTCTTCCAACCTAACCAGTTCGTCGGTTAGGGGACCAGCACCTATGCAGCAGCAGCAGTACCCGAGGCCATTGTTGCCTCAGGCCCAGGCATTTTAGCAGCAGAACCAGCAGCAGTACACCCAGACTCAAGTGCAGAGCAGGCAGAGAGATTTCCAGCAGAGGGGACCCGCAGCCATAGGACAAGGTCAGGCAATGATGATGGCTATGGAAGAAGAGATTGCACCAGGTGAGGTAGTGGCAGGTACTATTCTCGTCAACTCCTCTCCAGCATCAGTATTATTTGATTCTGGTGCATCACATTCATTCATGTCTGCACGATTCGCGACACGGATAGGATTGGAGCCAGAGTCATTATCAGTAAGGCTCAATATACTTATTGGTAATGGTCTTGTGGGAGTAGATCGAGTGTTTTTCTCGTGTCGGATCATAGTTGGTGGTAGAGAGTTCCCCGTTAGATTTATAGAGTTTCCCATGGCAGACTATGATGTAGTCTTAGGCATGGATTGGTTGAGAAACCAGTATGCTATGATAGACTGCCACATTGGCAGGGTCGTTTTCAGCATTCCAGGCGAGCCAGAGTTTTTATTTTCCAGAGGCGCAGTGGAGCCATCTTCCCCAGTATTGCGGATGGCAGTAGCAGCAGTACAGTTACCCCGGATAGTTGAAGAGTTTCCAGATGTCTTTCCAGAGGAACTTCCAGGGATGCCGCCAGAGCGGGAGATTGAGTTCGCTATAGACTTGATCCCCGGGATGGCACCAGTATCAGAGCGAGTCTACAGGATGGCGCCTTCAGAGTTGGAGATTTTGTACAAGATGATTGAAGAACTGAGGACCAAGGGATTCATTCGTGCAAGTGGATCGCCTTGGGGAGCCCCGATGCTTCTTGTGAAGAAGAAGGATGGTACGTCCAGATTATGTGTAGATTATCGTACCTTGAACTCAGTGACAATCAAGAACAGATACCCTCTCCCGAGGATAGATGACTTGTTTGATCAACTCAAGGGGGCTTCAGTGTTTTCGAAAATAGACTTGCGGTCAGGATACCACCAGAACAGGGTTAGAGAGCAGGACATTCCAAAGACAGCGTTCAGATCAAGGTATGGACATTGGGAGTTCCTTGTTATGCCGTTCGGAGCAACCAATACGCCAGCCGTATTCATGGACCTCATGAATCGCATTTTCATGCCTTACTTGGATCAGTTCGTGATCGTGTTCCTAGATGACATCCTGGTCTACAGCAAGAGCGAAGCAGAGCACGAGCAGCATCTTCGAATCGTCCTTCAGATGCTTAGAGAGCATCAGTTGTACGCCAAGTTCAGTAAATACGAGTTCTGGCTCGATCGTATTTTGTACTTGGGTCACATCATTACCCGAGGAGGAGTGGAAGTGGATCCCCAGAAGATTGTGGCTATCGAGACGTGGCCAGTACCTAGCTCAGTGGCAGAGGTTCACAGCTTCTTTGGATTAGCTGGCTACTACCGGCGATTCGTTTCAGATTTTGCAAGAATTTTGGCGCCGATGACCCAGTTGACCCGCAAGGATGTACCATTCGTATGGACAGCAGAGTGCCAGGAATCATTTGAGAAGTTGAAGCGAGGTTTGGTAACGGCTTCCATTCTCACACTTCCAGATAGGACCGAAGGATTCACAGTTTATTGCGACGCTTCAGGCAGAGGATTGGGGTGTGTCTTGATGCAGCATGGGAAGGTAATATCTTATGCATCACGTCAACTTCGTGATCATGAGAAGAATTACCCGACCCACGACTTAGAACTGGCGGCAGTAGTGTTTGCGCTTAAGCTTTGGCGGCACTACTTGTATGGAGATAGAGTGGAGATATTTACTGATCACAAGAGCCTGAAGTATGTTTTCACCCAGAAGGACCTTAACATGCGGCAGAGAAGATGGCTCGAGCTACTGGTGGACTATAATGTGGATTTGTAGTATCACCCAGGGAAGGCCAACGTTGTAGCAGATGCGTTGAGCAGGAGAACCGGAGTTTACTTCCTAACAGCGCAACCAGAGTTATTGGCAGATCTTCAGAATATGGAAATTGAAGTGGTTCTTCCTACCAACGTGGCGTTGATGGCCAGTCTGCAGGTTCAGTCCAGCATAGTTGAGAGGATCCGGAGAGCGCAGTGAGCAGATTCTAAGCTTCAGCGACTCAGGGCCGAGTGTGAGGCTGGAAGAAGGCCAGAGTTATGCATTCATGAAGATGGTACACTTCGACACGACACTCGTCTTTGTGTACCCAGTAGAGATACCAGACAGGAGGTCATGGCAGAAGTTCACAGTTCACAGTATTCTATTCATCCCGGTGGCACGAAGATGTACCGTGACATTCGTCAGCATTTTTGGTGGAATGGCATGAAGAGGGAGATAGCCCGGTTTGTCTCTCGGTATTTAGTTTGCCAGCAGGTTAAGGCTGAACATCAGAGGCCCGCTGGACTTCTTCGGCCCTTGCCGATTCTAGAATGGAAGTGGGAGCATGTGACCATGGATTTTGTGACTGGATTGCCTAGATCCCCAGCTGGTCGAGATGCTATTTGGGTTATAGTTGACAGGCTCACGAAGGTGGCTCATTCTCTCCCATTCAGAGTTGGTCAGTCGACGGCTCAGTTGGCAGAGATGTACCTCAGGCAGATTGTCAGGCTTCACGGTGTGCCCGTCAGTATCACCTCGGACCGAGATTCAAGGTTTATGTCACACTTTTGGCGCAGCTTGCAAGAGAGTTTGGGGACTCACCTTCAGTTTAGCTCAGCTTATCACCCGCAGACAGATGGCCAGTCGGAACGCACGATCCAGACTCTTGAAGATATGTTGAGATCTTGTACCCTTGACTTCGGTGGTTCATGGAAGGATCACCTGCACCTGGTTGTCACGACCCGATCCCAATTTCTTGGGTCGAACCGGATCATGCCCAGCCTGCACCGTTGATGAGACGGCGACAGTAAGCTGTATTCAGTAGTAAACCACACAGACAAAACTCTAACGAAAAAATAAAATCTTTTATTCAGAACCACAACCATTACAAAAACATCTTTTATTACATTTAATTACCACAACTAAAATAAAGCACTATCCAGCCTTATGATTCTGAGGTTCCAAGTTCTGCGGGGCCAGAGTTAGACATCAGATCCTCGAAGATGTAATCACCTAAAAATGTTGGTCTCCAGTCAGGAGGGAGCAAAGTACAATCACGAATATCGAATAATTCAAATAATAATTTGAAATTTGCAATGTTAAACAATTTTGAAATACCTTGAACAATATTTTCTAACAATTCTACAATTGAAAACAATGTGATTTGAGTAAGTAACGACTATGACCGGATTGGGATGATTCACTGATATGATCCGGCCTATCCCCGTGTGTGAGAGGGGTAAGCTCGTACGATTAGATTCAATTAGATTCAATGAGGGGTATTGGTCATAGACGCTACACTACTCCCCAATATCCCGAGTCAATTAGATTCAATGAGGCAATAACAATCAATACTCTAGGAGAGAGTTCCGTATAACAATGTGGTTTAAAATTGCAATAAAACAATTACTAGTTAAATTACCGAACAAACATAACTGTACTTGCCTTGGTTATTTGTGACTGGATCGAGAGTTTGTTCCAGGAAATTTGGTCAAATACTTCCTCGAAATCCTACATTTGAAATTCCCGACTTAGAACCAAAATTAAGCCGTATCTAGATGTGCTAGTTGTAATCTCTAGAATTAATCCTAGTCAATTTTAGTCTTTATTACGTTAACACAACAAAGTCACAACAAACGCGATTATCTAGTGAGTTTGCACTTAATTACGAAAGAAAACCATTTATCATTTTAATTTCGGAAAAGCTTTGTATGTATCAGTTTATTGGCAAAAATATGTAAAGTTAAACTTTGTTTTTAAATGAGAAATCATAATTTTATTATACTACTAATTTGTAACTAAAATGTGAGAAAGACTCATTTAATCAAATAGTAATTTATTTAATCAATGTGAACGAGGTAAAATCTAACTAACTTTTATGTAGAAATTCGCATTTACAGGTTATTTAGCAAAACCTTGTGAGTTTTATATATAAAAAATAGATTTTACAAGAAAACGTGAATTTGTTAAATAATACAAACTTATATTTCAAATATTAACTTAATGTGAAAACTACTAAGTTTTCATACTCATTTAATATTCTACGTATCTACGCTAAAAACCAGCAACCCAGAAAAAGAAAGAAAACTACACTATTAATTACAGGCCACAGAGAAAAATAGAAAACAATGGGCTTATGCCCTTACAGACCATTTACACGAATTTAAATAAGAGAAAACATTTGGTTAGTCTTGAATATTATCCTACAAATTAATAACTAAATAAAATAATAATTTAAATTAAATTTTTATCAAATGAATCTCAGACTTGGTCCAATCGTCATAATTGCAGCTAATGCCTCAACGTCCGGTGGACCCGGTTTCGTTTGCATCTTCGCTGGGGCCCAGTGACCGTTAAGGTCGTCGCTCAAAAATATTATAAAATAACATTTTTATATCAAAAATCATTTTTAAAAATCGTTTTTATTATTTTGCAAAATTTTCGGCAGCATCTCCTCTATTTTTGGTCAACCCAAAAACTGGGAATACACCGTAAACCTGCAACATAACTCCAAAAACTCCAATATATATATATACCACAGAATAGTATTTTCCAAAACCCAATCCATCATATTAAACTCAACAGAACCCAATCCAGCATCCACAGTTTCCGAAGAAACTTCGGAATCAAAAATAGTAACGTAACTGTTACGTTGTCGGAATCCCGGATTCCCGAGAAACTCGGTTGGACCAGTATCATCATAGACTAAAAGAAAATAATTGGGTCAGAGTGTACCGACAACGGAGTTCCGATTTGGATCTCAGAACAGGAACGGGTCAGCACTGGAAACGGACGGGACAGTCACCGGGGCAAACGCCGGCGGTCAGCGGGTTGCCGGGGGTCGGGCGCCGGCCAGGGGGCGGCGGCAGGGCGCGGGTGACGGGTTCGTCGGCGGCGAACGGTGACGCGGGGGGCCGCGCGGGTCGGCGGCAGGCCGCTGGAAAGGGGCGCCGGCCTCGGGATCTCGCCGGGGAGCGACGGTCGGCTAGGGGGCCGGCCACGGGTGGTGGATCGAGCTCCGGGAAGATCGCCGGAAATGGTGGTTTGGGAGAAATTGGGAAAAAAATGGTGATAGAGTTTGAGATGGAGATGAAGAAGGAGAGGAGGGTTTATATAGGAAAATATAGGGCGGTTACCGGAGAGGGGATCCGAAGGATCGCCGTCAGTTTCGGAAGGCCGAAGGTCGTCGGTTGATCCGTTGAGGAAGAAGGAAGGTTCGGCCATAACCGAAAATTCTTTCGGTTCCTCTCAGAAGACCCACAGAAAGAAATGAGATGAGAAGTGAATGTAAGTTTCACTTTCTCTCTCTCTAACTTAAGTAACCTATTAATAAGAACAAAATTCCAATGGGCTAACATGTCAAGGCTTTTGGGCTTTTAATTGAAAAATAAGTTTTTAAGGAACCTATTAATATAAAGGCTTTGGGCTCTAGGCTTAAATAAAAATTGGGCCTAATAAAAAGGTTAAATGTTTAACATTTGTTTAAAAACAATTTTAGTCTTATTTAAAACTTTATTTAATTTATAGAAATAATTATTTTAGACTCCAATTGGATTCGGATGCGGGTCTGGGTTGACATGCAAAAATCCAAATTAATTAACTTTGGAAAAATTAATTTATACTAACAAATATTAACTAATTATCTAACAAAAATTTATTTAAATTACAAATTAGAATTTAAAATTGTAATCTAAATTTATGGGTTTTACAAATACTGCGGGGGCGTTGGTTAGTCCAAAGGGCATTACTAAAAACTCATAATGCCCATATCTAGATCTGAATGCTGTCTTCGGTATGTCTTGCTCCCGGACTCTTACTTGATAGTATCCCGACCGAAGATTGATCTTGGAAAAGATGCTGGCCTTGCTCAACTGGTCAAACAGGTCATCAATCCTTGGTAGTGGGTACTTATTCTTCACTGTTACTGCATTCAGCTTGCGGTAGTCGATGCACATCCTCGTCGACCCATCCTTCTTGGGAACTAGAATCACTGGCGCGGCCCAGGGCGATTTACTGTCTCGGATGAATCCCTTAGACTTCAATCTTCTTCATGTTGATACAATTTATCCTGTTCTGACGATGACATTCTGTAAACTCTGTCTGCAATAGGCCGTTCCAGGGTTCAACTCAATGCTAAATTCTACCTCTCTGACTGGGGGTATCCCTGTGAGCTCATCAGGGAAGACGTCGAGAAAATCTTCGACCACTCTCGGAATCTGTCCTGGCTCTGACACTGCTGCTGAGATGACGCCTCCTGCCTGATTCTTCAAGGTTCGAGTAAAGATGAACTGTTCCATCCCAGGAACGCTGAATATGACCCTACCTCCTCTACAATAAATTGTCGCATGACTGTCTCTCAACCAGTCCATGCCAAGAACATATAAAATTCTCTATAGGGAATTCAATCAATGATGCGGGCAGTAAATGCCCACACACCTCGGCTGGACATGAAAGCGCACTCTGCTAACATCTACGAGCCCATTGCCGGTGAGTATATCCATCCTCTCCGGCAATGCCTCAAACTCTAATCCAATCCATGTAGCATATTGTGCAGAGATGAATGAATGAGTAGCGCCTGAATCAAATAATGCTACAGCGGGAAATGAGGTGACGAGAATTTTACCTGCCACCACGTCACTAGACGTAGAGCCTCTCCCAAGGTCAATGTGAGAGCCTGGCCCCGCAGAGCCCCTTATTGCAGCCTTCCTCGACCATGCTGTTGCTGCCTCTGAGGGCCTTCGGCTTCATGTGCTTGGCGAAACATCTGAGCCTGCGTTGGTAGACGCTGGGCTAGGGGCCTTACTGCTAATACTGGCCCTCCACTCGGGGTTGCCACCGGAGGTGGCAATGCTGGAAACTGCTGTGCTGGCCCTCCTGGCCTCTGCATCACAGGACAAGTGGAGATAAGGTGGTCTGAACTACCACACCTCAAGCATAAGCCATTCGCTGACCGGCACACCTTCCTCGTGTGTCCTGCCTTTCCACAGAATGTACAGTCCTGGGGTACTTCCTGACGCTGTTGCTGGTTCCTCGGCTGCTGATCCGAACTGGCACTGTATTAGTAGACACGGCCGTCCTCTGCGGCGCTCCTGCATCATGAATACGTACACCGGGTGCTGGTGTCGACGTTCGCTGTATTGCTCCTCCAACCTGGGAATGAGATCTCTTCTGACCTCCTGTCCTCGATGCCAACCTCTGCTGGGTAAGCTCGTGCCTCTGAGCGGCCGTCAAAACAGCGTCAACCATCTGGTAGTCGTGTCCTTCCATAAGCTGTAATAGTTCCAAATGAAGTCCCTGCTGGAACCTTATTGCTTTCTCTGGCTCCGTTGCCACCATTGCTGGTGCAAAACGGCACAATCTGCAGAACTCTGCTGCATACCCATCTACGGTTGCCTGCTTGCTTGAGACTGATAAACTTCTGCTGGAGCTCATATCGAGCTACTACGCCAAAATACTTGGCCTTGAATCTTTCACTGAAGGCGGTCCAACGAACAGGGCATCTTATTCCAACTTTTTCTGATGCCCACCAGTCGCGGGCAAGAGCCTGAAGTACCAATTTGACCTGAGCAACCTTCTCATCATCTGGAACCTTGGCTGCCACAAGAATGGCTTCGATGTCTTGAATCCATGCATCCGCAGTGATGGCATCCTCCGTGCCATCAAAATACCTCGGGTTCAAGCGACAAAACCTTCCTGATGCCCCGAGTCAGCCCCGACACTCCTCTCGAGAGCTAACTGAATCCCTTGGTTCAGCAGCATGTTCTGCTCCTGCTGCTGAGTCTGTTGCTGTTGGTTAGTGATAAGAATCCCCCGGATGATATCCAGGAGTGCTACGGCATCTGGTACTGCCGCCGCTGCTGGTGCTGCGGGGTTTCAGTAACCCGCGGCTCCACTGCCTCTGGTCCCACTTTGCTCGTGCCTGCCCTGGGGAAGGTTCTCTCTCCTGTTGGTGCTCAGTCGAGCCATGCTCTTGCTGCTCTTCCTCATGGGCCTCACCCGTACTGAGAATGAAGCACCCTATAGAGAAGAATATAAGATTATCAAGTCCGAACGAGGAAGATTTCGAGGATGCTAGTCAGGTTAGAGATCAAGGCAAGGACAGAGAACTCGAAACAGAATTTCAAGGGGAACAAGTTTTGATTGCGACTCCTAATAATTTGCAATACCCCACAAGTCTGAAAAATAGACCTGCATGGGCCACCAGGAAATCTTGTCACGCCCCAGTACCGAAATACGGAGACGGACTAGGCTAGCTACTCCATATGAGGTACGTAACGTCATACGGCGATCGTGGCTGTCGAGAGACTAGAGGGTACATGCTACAATCAAGTCTCCTATGGTCCCACAGAGTTCTATGTCTCAGTCAATCAAATCATATCAGCAAATAAATGAACATTAAAGATAAAGCAGTAAGGCGTCCCCGACGCTTCATAAAAATGATCATGAGATATTAGCTTTATAATTTAGCTATCTCAGAGAGTCAGGAGTACAAAATTATACACAGCTGTAGTCTGTTTTAATTACAATTAAGTACTGACACAAAATATTAAGTAATCCGGCTAACAGGTGCCGGTGGCTAAATGCCGCAAAAGTATAAGCAGGAGTGGTGGAGAAGAAAACCCACTCGAGTCCCCGAACCGCCATGCTCCTAGTATGCACCATGGATGTCAGGAAGAAAGATCGTGTCCTCCGGCTCTGCTACGAGATCTGGCCAAACAAAACCAGCGGGGTCAGCCCCGAATAGCAAGTACCGCCAAAAGGGCACAAGAGTTAAGATTAAAAACCTAGTTAATAGAATGACTGATAAATAATACTTATGCTACTATTATAGAGTAGCGCAACATCTTCGAACCCATATGGCACCCTTACAACCAAACAAGGACAAAAGGTGCCGCATGGAGTCGGGACGTGTCGTACTCTATAACTTTCACATAAGTTAAAAGGTAAAACAATAAAATCTCCGGGTCGTGACTTCGGTCGATAGCCTATTGCAGCACAATAACCAACCCAACAATCAAACAAGAACATGGGTTGGATCATGTACCATGATAGACCATGTTTTTCAGTCATTCACAGAAGTAACACTTCACAATCAGAATAAGTCTTCCGTTCATAACTTCGGTCCACAGCCTATCATAGGACGATAACCAACCCAACAATCAAACAAGAACATGGGTTGGATCACGTACCATGACAGTCCGCTTTCCTCAGTTATTTACGGAAGGTAATAGGATACAAGCAAGTCATTTTCCAATCAAGTCTACGAGTTTCTAGTGGGACGAGGTTATCCTCGCATCATGTTATTTAGAAATTCTCAGATCGTATCTTTCCAGCAAGGCTAGCCAATCCAGGGGTTCGCGTAGACAGGTATGATTGAGCACCGGTCCCTCGTAAGGCCACCTTGCCAAAACATATAATATATAGCAGGAATTAATCGGATACAGTCATCCACTCGTTGCAGATAACACAGTATCCATGGAGACCAGCCGGCGCGTCAAGACAATATCTCAAGGCGACTGGTGTAACACGATCTCGGGATTTTGCCCTCCCCATGCATCTAGTACATTTAGTTGCCTAATTTAACCCTAGGTGAAATCTTGGACTCACATGCTGTGGCCTGCATGATTATCCTCCTAAAGTCGCACTTTAGTACGAGTACCCCAAGGAGGATCCATGTCAATCAGTATGTCAACATGTTCTACCCTCCTTAGTGTAATGTATCATTACAAATACGCCGCGTGGAGTTACGAGTCATTTGTCGAGCATGAACAAGAACTGGAACATTCAGGTACATGTATCAGGTGGGAACGCTTTGTTCACCAAGGCCACATTAGTGCTCATATCATGCTCAGGACAAAAGGCGTAAGGATATAGCATACACAAACATTCACCTATATATATATAAGAAAATATAATATATAAGAGCCCAGGTCAGAATGCGTATGGTCAAATGCGCAGGAGTCAAAACGCGCAGGGTTAGATTGCGCAGGTGTCAAACGCGCATGGTTAGATTGCGCAGGGTCAAGCGCGCAGAGTTAGGTTGCGCAGGCATTAGACTGCGCAGCGGTTAGATGGCGCAGGAGATGGATTGCGCCAGAGTCGGGTTACGCATGGATCAGACTGCGCAGGGTTAGACTGCGCAGGATCAGATCGCGCAGGGTCAGGTTGCACAGGGAATGGATTGTGCTGAAGTCAAGCGCGCTGGGTTAGATTACGCAGGGATTAGACTGCGCAGGATCGGATGGCGCTGGAGCTAAGGAGCGCCAGCGTAGTTCAGCTCAGTGCAATGCGCTGGCCGAAGGGTTGCGCAATTCCTCAAAAGACGAGCTGCGCAGTTCAACTTGCGCTAAAGAGCGCAGGCTGAAGGGTCTTCTCTTCCAGGCCGAGAGCCTCCTCAAGAACACCAAAAACTTCCAATTTTCATAACTTGACCAAATCAAAACCAAATCTAGATTTTCAAAGTTCTAACTTGAGTGAAATTGAATTTTCTTCCACATGGAAGCATCAAAACCCACAAAATCCTAACGAAAATAGATCAAAACCATGTAAATCTGAAAATGGAGAAAACTTAGATCTAAAAATCAAAGCTTCAAAATGGAAATTTTCAAGTTCTAAACTAGTATAGATTGAGGAGAAGAACATATTTTGACAAATAATTTTGTAAGAAATCATTAACAAAATATAAATCCATCTCTTGAGCAAGTTGGCACTTGCCTTGGTTGATGGAGGAAATATTTGGTTGGTGGAGGAAATAAATAAGAGGAGAGAGAATGAGATGAGTTGTATTTATAATCTTGAACCCAAGGGTTCATGATGAACCAAAGGGTTCAGGATGAACCATTTGGTGAACCAAGAATAGGTTACCCAAATGAGCCAAATCTGTAGGCCCAAATGCAGAAAATAAATTAGGAAATAATATTTTGTCGAATATTTTGGGGAAATGCATGAAAAAATACTGCATAATAAATATCGTATAAATACAAGGTAATATAATTTATCGGTTTACGTATTAAAATACGTATTCCAGGATCGGGGAGTGACAGTCGATATCGGTAGTATCGGCAGTTTCGGATCGGAGTTTCAGATTTTTGGTATGGGAAAACAAATAATTATCGGTAGTATCGAATTCTTTTACATGCTTTTACAACCTTATTATGCTTTCAACCTAGGTTCACAATATCGGTATTGGAATCGGTATCAGACTATTCCTATGTTGTTTAATTTTCTTTGCCGAATTGACCGGAATAAAGACCCCCAGTGTCGGCATCGGTCAATATTTTGTATCGGTCAGTATCGGATCGGAACATGCCAAACCGTATTGGTATCGGCCGTATCGGATCGGTATCGACCGATACTTTAAAGAAAATGTAATATGACAAACCCTAGTTTAAGAATAGGATGAGAAAGTCTATTGCTATTTATATATATATTATATATATATATATATATATATATATATATATAATATATAAAGCAAAGAAAATATATATATATATATATATATATATATATATATATATAAATATATATATATATATATATATATATAATATATATATATAATATATATAAAAAAAAAAAAAAAAAAAATATTATATAATAATATTATATATATATATATTATTATATAGATATATATATATTATTATTATATATATATATCTATATATATATATATATATATATATATATATAATTATATATATATTATATATATATATATATATATCAAGGTTCAAAGTATCGGTATCGGAATCGGTATCGGACTTTTCCTATGAGTATTGGTATCAGCGATATCGGTAGTATCGGCAGTTTCGGATCGGAGTATCGGATTTTTTGGTATTGGAAACAAATAATTATCGATAGTATCGGATTCTTTTACATGCTTTTACAACCTTATTATGCTTTCAACCTAGGTTCATAATATCGGTATCGAAATCGGTATCGAACTATTCCTATGTTGTTTAATTTTTTTTGCCGAATTGACCGGAACAAAGACTCCCAATGTCGGCATTGGTCAGTATTTGGTATCGGTCGGTATCGAATCGGAACATGCCAAACCGTATCGGTATCGGCCGTATCGGATCGGTATCGGATCGGTATCGGCCGATACTTTAAGAAAATGCAATATGATAAACCCTAGTCTATTGCTTTTATATATATATATATATATATATATATATATATATATATATATATTATATATATATCAAGGTTCAAAGTATCGGTATCAGAATTGGAATCGGTATCGGACTTTTCCTATGAGTATTGGTATCGGCAATATCGGTAGTATCGGACTATCGGACTATCGGTATCGGTATCAAACTATCGAACTATCGGACTATCGGTATCAGTATCGAACTATCGGTATCGGTATTCGTATGTACTTAGTATCGATCGTAGCAGATTAGTATCGGTATATCGGTTTGGTATAGGTCGTATCGGAAGGTATTGACCTTAGCGAATTGGTATCGTCATATCCGATATGTATCGGCCGTATAGCTAGGATACGTACCGGCCTTATCGATTCGGTATCGGCCATATCCGATAGTATCGGCCATATCCGATAGGTATCGGCCGTATCGGATATGTATCGGCCGTATCAGATTAGCATAGTGGAAGGTTTAGTAACATCTGTACTTAGATTTTTCTCTTCTCGAGCTAGAATACCATTGCAAGAGAGTCACGAGGAAGTAAAAAAATCTCCTACATAATGATGTTACGAGAGTGATTGGCCAATTACAGTAACACACATGCTGCATTTTCCATCAGGATAGGAGAGATTGAAGGCAATAACATATAGAGTTGTATTTCGGAAGAAGACGAACTCCTATAAACTCTTTGTTCACAAAGATTTTGTACGAGTTCTTCTTCCGAAATACAACTCTATAGTTTTTGCTTTCAATCTCTCATTTTCTGATAGAAAATGCAGCATGTGGTTACTGTAATTGGCCAATCATTTCGTAAACATCAATATGTAGGAGATTTTTTTTACTCTCTCGTGACTCTCTTGCAATGGTATTCTAGCTCGAGAAGAGAAAAATTTAAGTACAGTTGTTACTAAACCTTCTACCATGCTAATCTGATACGGCCGATACATATCCGATACGGCCGATACCTATCGGATATGGCCGATACCGAATCGATAAGGCTGGTACGAATCCTGGCTATACGACCGATACATATCAGATAGGACGATACCAATTCACTAAGGTCAATACCAATTTGATACGGCCTATGCCAAACCTATATACCGATACTAGTCTGATGCGGTTGATACTAAGTACATCCGGCCTATATACCATTGGATCCACCAGTTACATGATTATATACTAATTCTGTTTAGTTTGTCTTACGATACAGATTTTCACATCCAATCTGTGATGGATCGTTATTTCGTTGATCGTACATGGATGTACAAACGACAACACGAGAGCAGAATAGGTGTGAGTGACAATTTTCAGGCAGGCGTGGAAGTATTTCTTAAGTATGCCATTAGCAAAGCTCAGTATATGGACGGTAATATCCTGCCAATTCCAAGAAACTCTCTACTCCAGCAAAGCTCAGAATAGGTCTGATACGAACCTTCTGTAATATCCTGCCAATCCCAAGAAACTTCGTACATCAGCTACGGTCTTGGGTACCGGCCAACTCTCTACTGCTTCTACCTTCTTGGGATCCACTGCTACTCCAGCTCCTGATATGATATGACCCAAAAATGAAATATGATCCGTCCAGAACTCATACTTGCTGAGCTTGGCATACAACTGGTTCTCTCAGAACCTGTAACACTTTCCAGAGGTGGTCTTCATGCTCCTCTTCACTAGCAGAGTATACGAGAATGTCGTCAAGAAATACAACGACAAATTGGTCTAAGTATGGCATAAAGATGCGGTTCATCAAATCCATAAATATTACGGGAGCATTAGTCAAACCAAACGGCATTACCAAGAATTCATAATGCCCATACTTCGACCTGAATGCAATCTTCGGAATATCCTCCTCCCGAACCCTCACTTGATGATACCCTGAACGGAGATCTATCTTGGAGAAAACTCTAGCTCTGCTCAACTGATCAAACAAGTCGTCGATCCTGGGTAATGGGTACTTATTCTTTACTGTTGCCGCGTTAAGCTTCCTGTAGCCAATGCACAATCTAGATGACCCATCCTTCTTTTCCACAAGTACCACTGGTGCTGCCCATGGTGATATGCTAGCTTGGATGAACTTATTCTCCTTCAGTTCCTCTATGTACTGATATACCTTGACCTGCTCTGAATCTGCCATTCTGTAAACTCGATCTGATATCAGTTTAGTTCCAGGTGCCAATTCTATGCTGAACTTAATATCTCTAACCGATGGTAGACCTGGGAATTCTTCGAGAAATATGTCTAGAAACTCTTCAACTACCTTCGGAACTTGAACTTCTTCCATTGCCGTTACTACTCCCTGTTCTTGCTGAGTTGCCACTGATCTGACTAGGGTGAACCGCTTCATGCCTGAAATATCAAAAGATATACTTCCTCTATGACAATCTATTGTCGTATGACTGTCTTTCAGCTAGTCCATACCAAAGATAACGTCGAAATTTCTAACAGGAAATTCTATCAACCGGGCGGGTAAGAAATGCCCGCAAACTACAACGCTACATACTAGAATAATTCTACTAACTCCTACGAGCCCGTTACCAGTGAGTATATTTAACCTCCCTGGCAATGCCTCTAACTCCATTCCTAGTCGTGTCACAAATTGTACAGATATAAAAGAGTGTGATGCTCCCGAATCAAACAATGCTACTGCAGGATATGAGACGACGAGAATGTTACCTGCCACAACATCTTCCGATGCCAATGCCTCTTCCAAGGACAGAGTAAATGCCTGCCCTCGACCTCCTTGTTGGTTCCTATGCGGCGGCCTAGCCTGGTGTTGCAGCTGGCCCCTGCCTTGGTGATGCTGGAGTGGTCTATGTTGTTGCTGCATTGGCGGTCCCTGCTGCCGAAACATCTGAGCCTACGACATGAACGGGCGCTATGCCAACGGTCTCACTGCCATCGATGGCCCTCTATACTGGCCTGCCCCTGGTGCTGGCAGAGCAGAAAATTGTTGTACTGGTCCTCTTGACCTCGAATTCATGGGACAGGTGGTAACCCGATGATCTGGACTTCCACATATCAAACACTGCACGTTCAATGTCCGACACACATCCTTGTGTGTCCTACCTTCCCACAATAAGTGCAGCCCACTGGGGGTTGCTGGTTCTTCTTCTGATGATGTTGCTGCTGCTTGGTGGTGGTGCTGGCCCTCGCATTACCACATCGTGAATACGAACGCTAAGGGACGGTGCTGTTGTTCGGGCGCTACTCCCCTCCTCCTTCAATCTGACTGTGGGATCTCTTCTGACTTCCAGTCCTTGTCGTGATCCTCTGAATGGTGATCTCATGCCTTCGGATTGTCGTCAACACTTCATCAAAAGTCTGGTAATTGTGCCCCTCTATCAATTGTAAGAGCTCAAGATGAAATCCTTGCTGAAATCTCATAGCCCTCTGGCTCTGTTGCTACCATCTCCGGGACGAACCTACTTAATCTGCAGAACTCCGCTGCATAAGCATCCACCGTCTTGTCGGCCTGCTTAAGGTTGATAACTTTTATTGTAGCTCAAACTGCACCACAACTCTATAATACTTCGTCTTGAATCTTACAGTAAAATCGTCCCAAGCAACGGGACGTCTGATGCCTACTTCCTCGATTTCCACCAATTACGTACGAGATCCTGAAGTAACAACTTCACTTGATCCACATGTTCTTCTGCCGGTACCTTAGCTGCTGTCAAAATAGCCTCAATATCCTTAAGCCATGCATCTGCTGAAATGGCATCTTTTGTGCCCTCGAAACGACGGAGGTTGTACTTGCAAAACCTGGTTGATGCTTCTGAATCTGTCCTTGCCCCTCTTTCTAAAGCCGTATGCAATCCTTGGTTGAGTGTATATTCTGCTCTTGCAACTGAGCGTGCATGCACTGCTGGGCCTACATCTGGTGTTGCTGAGTAGCCATTATCCCTCTCATGATCTCCAAAAGGGCCGGGGTGTCCACTTCCACAGGGGTCGGTAGAACTATTGGTGGTGTAGGAACCTCCGGGTACTGCGGTCCAGCTGCTGGTTCCACTATCACTTCTTCTTGGATAGTCTCTTGAGGTAGTACTGGCCCTTGTAGCTGACCAACCTGGTCATGTTGCCCATGTTGCCCTTGTTGTTGCTGTCCAGTTCTGACAGGTGCGGACGAGGTGCCCCTAAGGAAAAGGACAAGAGAGCAATCAAACGACGAAGGATCAATGAAGTCGAAGGATACCGGAATGTCAAGCTATAGTCGAATAACGAATTATGAGATCAAGGGAAAACATGTGTGATTGAGATATCCTATAAATTAAAACACCCCACAAGTCTGAAATCAGACCTGTATGGGCCACCACTAAAACCTTGTCACGCCCCAGAACCGGAATACTAGAGAGCGGGAGAATGACTCAGCCAGCTACGTATTACGGGTAGATGAATACCGTATAATACGATCAATACTGTCTAAAAGACGAGGGGGTGCATACTAAATGAAAGTCTCACTATGGTCACTTCAC
Source organism: Iris pallida (assembly GCA_029216955.1). Lineage (NCBI taxonomy): Eukaryota > Viridiplantae > Streptophyta > Magnoliopsida > Asparagales > Iridaceae > Iris > Iris pallida. The sequence continues at coordinate 1,462,020 of JANAVB010008796.1, forward strand.
ATCTATTGTCTCAATCATTTAAAAAAGAAACAGTAAATAGAGAACATGTAAGATAAAGCAGTAAGGCGTTCCAAACGCTCAGTCAAAATGTTCTTGATATCTGGCTTTACCAAACATAGCCAGATGATGTAGCAAAGTATACACAATTGTTATTAGCTGCAGCCTGACTTAGTTACAATTATGCAAAAGTAATTACAAGACAATCCGACTAATATGTCGGTGCCAAACGGTAAAGTAAAGTAAGTAACAAAACGAGCGGGGAAGTAAGGAACCCACTCGAGTCCTCCTGCGATCATTCCTCTAGTACTGACCATCTTGGAGGTAAAAATAAGCTGAGTCCTCGGGAACCGGCTCTAAATCTGGCCATGCAAAACTAGAGAGGTTAGACCTCTAATAGCAAGTACTGCAAGGAAGCACGATATAAGGAACTAGAACATGTAAATAAGAGAATATGATAAATAGATCTCTGCTTGATACTAGGATTCACATAACATCACGACACTTCGAACCAACTTCCCAACCAAATAAGGACAGAAATTGACCCGTCATGTCCTAATATTCCGATCGTCTCAGTTAGTTAACAGAGTAGGTACAATGCACAAACAAGTCAACTTAAATGGCCATGCAACTACTACGGCTTGCTACTGTGAGTTCCAAGTTACCAAGAAATATTTTTACTATGCACAAGCAAGGCTAGTCTACCCAGTCAATCAATTGCGCCAATCATGAATTAGACGAGTCCCAGCGGGACGCCCGTCATCAATATACAATAAATAATATAAGCAGATACCTCTCCCTGTCCGTGTGGCAGATTTGCAGTATCTGTGGGAACCAGCCGGCTTGTCGGGTACTAATAGTCCCAAAGAGGGCTACCATGTAAGAACTCGGGAATCCATTCTCTTCATGCAATCATTATTTTATTTAACTTAGTAGCCTCTATGTTAAGTAAAATCTCATGCTGTGGATATGGTCATTCAGAATGAGTACTTCCGTACAAAGTACGATATGTCCAACTCCACAACGATACCTGTACGGTTATGTTGTAGGTCTTACATAGCGTACAACAATCAAAACTAATCACAGAATAATCATGCCTTGACCATAAAGTATACATGTTGCTTTTTGTAAAGTAAATAAATTGAAGCATGCACGTGCCTGTATGCCAATATTCGGGATCGGCCAATCGATTACAATAGTTCATAGTTAATATGAACGTGTTCATTCATTCAATTTAATATGACGACTAGCCAGTCTCTTAATTCCAACTAGGAACGCATGATCAATTATTAGTTAAGGTCACAATCAATGTCAATCAATGTCAATCAATGATAAGAATCAGTAAAAAGGCATTATAGGCTAGAGTTCATGCGGTAATATAATGGGTCATGCGGCCAAAGGAAAACAGCTTATGCGGCAGAAAATAATAAACTCATGCGGCTGAAAAATAATGAACTCATGCGACTGAGAATAATAAACTCATGCGGCTGAAAATAATAAACTCATGCGGCTGAAAATAATAAACTCATGCGGCTGAGAATAATAAACTCATGCGGCTGAGAATAATAAACTCATGCGGCTGAAAATAATAAACTCATGCGGCTGAAAATAATAAACTCATGCGGCTGAAAACAATAAACTCATGCGGCTGAAAAATAATGAACTCATGCGGCTGAGAATAATAAACTCATGTGGCTGAAAATAATAAACTGATACGGCTGAAAAATAATAACTCATGCGGCTGAGAATAATAAACTCATACGGCTGAGAATAATAAACTCATGCAGCTGAAAATAATAAACTCATGCGGCTGAAAAATAATGAACTCATGCGGCTGAAAATAATAAACTCATGCGGCTGAGAATCAAATGGTTCATGCGGCCAGGGAACCAAATGGTTCATGCGGCCAGAGAACTATGAGGGCGCATAGGGTCAGGAAAAATATGAGCTTATGCGGCCATGAAGCATAAGGGCTTATGCGACTAAATGAACCTGGGTCATACGGTATGCGGCTCAATGCCATACGGCCAGGGAGAAGACTGGGCCTAGGAGGCTCGAGTTCCATGCGGCCCAAAGGAACTGGTCCTTATGCGGCTGGGTATAAGTAGGTCTCATACGGCAAGAGCAACATGCGCTTATGCGGCCGAGAAAGAAGAATCTTATGCGGTTGAGAATCTCGTGGGCTTATGTGGCTAAAAATAACAGCGCTCATGCGGCCAAGAGAGACTTGCCGCATGAAAACTCATGCGGTCAAGTACTGTTCTTCTTCTCCACTTCCAAGAACAGAACCATGGAAGCCTTTGTTTTCAAGCTCTCTAAATCCTTCATTCCAATCCCAAATCTGGACTTCCATAGGTCAAAATAGGGTAGAACGAAAATTCTCTACAACATGGATCCATCAAAACTTGGAAATTATAAAGTTAGCTAGATCAAAACCTAAGAAATCCGAAAATATATTAAACTTAGATCTACATGAAGTGAGCCATGGAAATTGAAAATGCTAAATACTAAAGGGACTTAAAATCAAGTAAGGAAGATGATGGAACAATAATACTGGAGTTCCATCATGAAGTAAGTTGGCACTTGTCTATGCGGCTGGGTAGGTGGGGAGAGTTATGGAGGAGAAGAGGAGTAATGGAGAAGGAGTAAATGAAGAGAGAGAAGGGTTTTGGGGTTTTAAATGAAGAGGGATGGTAGGTGGGTTCATGTTGAACCACCCAAATCCGAAAAATAAACCAACTCAGGCCGAACCAAAAAGCAAAGCAGAAAACAGAAATAAAATACAAAAATAATCAACATGAAACTAAAAGAATTTAAATACAGAATAATACATGATAAATATTAAATAAATATATTTCAGCAGTATATGCATTAAAATACGTATTTTGGGAACGGAAAGTGATATCTCTACCCTCCTTAGAAAAATTTCGTCCTCAGAATTTCAATTCCAAGCAGGATAGACACATCAAAGCTAAACTAATCTAAGATAAGAAATTTGAGCAAGCAATCATTTTACAATGTCAATAGCAAGTAACAATCTATATTTAACAATCTACAATATCAAGCAGTTCTATCCATAAGGTGACAAGCATAAGGAGTTAAGACAATCAAGGTATAGAAAGAAATATATTGTGAGTCAAACAGGTACGGATACCGTGATCGGATAAATCCTCACGTTCCCACGTTGACTCTCCTAAAGAGTGATGACCCCAAACAACCGGACAAGGCTAATTATTCGGTTCTTGAGTATCTCTCTCTTCGGTCCAAAATAGACACAGGTGTTCCTCGTAAGACAAGTTGGTACCAACAACCAGCTCAGAATGATCAAGGATATGGCTTGGGTCCGATACATACCTTCACAACTGAGATACATGAACGTCATGCACCTCCTGTAACGAAGGTGGAAGGGATAAATGATAAGCAACATCGCCTATCCTATCAAGGATAGCAAATGGGCCCACGTATCGTGGACTCAACTTTCCGCGAATGCCAAATCTAATGACCCCACGGGTGGGTGAGATCCGTAAGAACACGTGGTCCCCAACAGAAAACTCTAGCAGCCTACGATGCTGGTCCGTCCAATGATGATGTCGATCCTACGCAATGCGAAGTCGCTCTCTAATTCCCTTAACCACTTCAACTGTCTGAACAACATTTTAGGGCCTAGCATCTTCCTCTCCCGATATCATCCCATGCTAGTGGCGATCTACACTTCTTACCATATAGTGCTTCAAATGTCGTCATCTGGATACTGGCTTGATAACTGTGTTGTATGAGAACTCGACTAAGTGCATATGGCTCTCCCAAGATCCTTAAAAATCTAGGGTACAATCTCGCAACATATTTAAAGTATGAATTGTTCTTTCTGATTGCCCGTCCGTCTGTGGATGGTAAACCGTACCAAATCTTAACTTGGTACCCAGACTATGATGTAAGCTCTTCCAGAAATGTGATATAAAATGGGTATCTCTGTCTGACACAATACTGACAGGGACTCCATGCTGCCTGACTATCTGTTGCATATATAGCTCCGCCAACTTTCCTGTAGATTGCCCTACTCTGAAAGGAACAAAATACGCCACCTTTGTAAGCCAATCTACTATCACCCAAATAGCATCTTTACCACTTGGCAATCTCGGGAAACCGGTCAAAGTCTATTATGATGTGTTACCACTTTCATTCTGGAATAGGAAGCGATTGCAATAATGCAGCTGGCCTCTGCTTTTCTGTCTTCACTTGCTGACATATCAAGCAACGGAAAACGAATCTAGCGATCTCCCTCTTCATCCCGTTCCACCAGAAGTGCGTTTGATATTGGCACATCTTGGTCCCTCCAGGGTATATAGAATACTGAGAGCTGTGAGCTTCTTCCATAACCTCCTGTTGATATCTCCACTAGGCACACATAGGCGTGATCCAAACCTAAGTGTACCATCTTCATAAATTCTCATCTTCTTTCTGAGTCCTGACTCACATTCTGTCCTAAGCTTCTGAATTTGGGTCCTGAGCCTGAGCTACCTTGATCCTGTCTACCAAGTCAGATTGAACTTGTAGACTCGCCAGAATCCTTACATCACTGGGAAGTACAACTTCGATGCCCATCTTCTGAAGGTCTTCTAAGATATGCTTCTGTGTTGTCAACATAAATCCGTCGCCTCTCCTGCTGAGAGCGTCTGCTACCACATTAGCCTTGCCTGGATGATACTGAAGCTCCACGTCATAATCCTTGATCAACTCTAACCATCTTCTCTGCCTCATGTTCAGTTTCTTCTGAGTAAAGATGTACTTCAGACTTTTGTGGTCTGTGTACATGTCCACTCGATCACCATATACGTAATGCCTCCATAGCTTCAAGGCAAATACTACTGCCGCCAACTCCAAGTCGTGAGTTAGATAATTCTTCTCGTGGTTCCGAAGTTGCCTAGATGTATGCTATTACCTTCCCATATTGCATGAGGACGCACCCAAGTCCTTTTCCTGACGCGTCACAATATACTGTAAATCTCCGGGTCCAACTGGCAATGTAAGAATAGGCGCTGATATCAACTTTGCTTCAGATTCTCAAATGATGAATGGCATTCTGCCGACCAGTTGAATGGTACGTCCTTCCGTGTCAAGCGGGTCATGGGTGTTGAAAGCCTTGCAAAATCTGATACGAACCTTCTGTAATATCCTGCCAATCCAAAAAACTCCGTACATCAGCTACGGTCTTGGGTACTGGCGAACTCTCTACTGCTTCTACCTTCTTGGAATCTACTGCTACTCCAGTCCTGATATGATGTGACCCAAAAATGAAATATGATCCGTCCAGAACTCACACTTGCTGAGCTTGGCATACAACTGGTTCTCTATCAGAACCTGTAACACTTTCCGGAGGTGGTCTTCTGCTCCTCTTCACTAGCAGAGTATACGAGAATGTCGTCAAGAAATCCAACGACAAATTGGTCTAAGTATGGCATAAAGATGCGGTTCATCAAATCCATAATATTGCTGAAGCACTGGTCAAACCAAACGGCATTACCAAGAATTCATAATGCCCATACTTTGACCTGAATGATGTCTGGGAATATCCTCCTTCCGAACCCTCACTTGATGATACCCTGAACGGAGATCTATCTTGGAGAAAACTCTAGCTCTGCTCAACTGATCAAACAAGTCGTCGATCCTGGGTAATGGGTACTTGTTCTTTACTGTTGCCGTGTTATGCTTCCTGTAGTCAATACATAATCTGGATGGCCCATCCTTCTTTCCCACAAGTACTACTGGTGTTGCCCATGGTAATATGCTAGCTTGGATGAACTTTCTCCTTCAGTTCCTCTATGCACTGATATACCTTGATTTGCTCTGAATCTGCCATTCTGTAAACTCGATTGATATCGGTTTAGTTTCAGGTGCCAATTCTATGCTGAACTCAATATCTCTAACCGGTGGTAGACCTGGAAGTTCTTCGGGAAATATGTCTAGAAATTCTTCAACTACCTTCGGAACTTGAACTTCTTCCATTGTCGTTACTACTCCCTGTTCTTGCTGAGTTGCCACTGATCTAACTAGGGTGAACCGCTTCATGCCTGGAATATCAAATGATACACCTCTACGACAATCTATTATCGCATGACTGTCTTTCACCCAGGCCATGCCTAAGATAACGTCGAAATTTCTAACAGGAAATTCTATCAAACCGGGCGGGTAAGGAATGTCTGCAAACTACAATGACATGCTAGAATAATTCTACTAATTCCTACAAGCCCATTACCAGTAAGTATATTTAACCTCCCTGGCAATGCCTCGAACTCCATTCCATGTCGTGTCGCAAATTGTGCAGATATAAATGAGTGTGATGCTCCCGAATCAAACAATGCTACTGCAGAATATGAAACGACGAGAATGTTATCTGCCACAACATCTCCCGATGCCAATGCTCTTCAAGGACAGAGTAAATGCCTGCCCTCGACCTCCTTGTTGGTTCCATGCTGCGGCTAGCTGGTGTTGCAGTGGCCCCTGCCTGGTGATGCTGGGGTGGTCTATGTTGTTGCTGCATCGGCGGTCCCTGCTGCCGAAACATCTGAGCCTACGACATGAACGGGCGCTGTGCCAACGGTCTCACTGCCACCGCTGGCCTTCTATACTGGCCTGCCCTAGTGTGGCAGAGCAGAAAATTATTGTATGGTCCTCTGACTCGAATTCATGGGACAGGTGGTAACCCGATGATCTAGACTTCATATCAAATACTGCCCGTTCAATGTCCGACCACATCTCTAGTGTCCCCTACCTTTCCACAATAAGTGGCCCGCTGGGGGTTGCTGGTTCTTCTTCTGATGTTGCTGCTGCCTTGGTGGTGGTGCTAGCCTCGCATTGCCACACTGGATGCGAACGCCAAGGGACGGTACTGTTGTTCGGGACGTACTCTCCCTCTCCTTCAATCTGAAGTGGGACTCTTCTGGCCTCCATTCTTGCCGTGATCCTCTGAATGGTGATCTCATGCCTTCGGGTTGCCGTCAACACTTCATCAAAAGTCTGGTAATTGTGCCCCTCTATCAATTACAAGAGCTCAAGATGAAACCCTTGCTAAAATCTCATAGCCTTGGCTCTCTGTTGCTACCATCTCCGGGATGAACCTACTCTGCAGAACTCCGCTGCATAAGCATCCACCGTCTTGCCGGCTGCTTAAGGTTGATAAACTTTTATTGTAGCTCAAACTGCGCCACAACTCTATAGTACTTCATCTTGAATCTTACAGTAAAATTATCCCAAGCAACGGGACGTCTGATGCCTATCCTCTGATTCTACCAATCACGTACGAGATCCGAAGTAACAATTTCACTGATCCATACGTTCTTCTGCCGGTACCTTAGCTGCTGTCAAAATAGCCTCAATATCCTTAAGCCATTATCTGCTGAAATGGCATCTTTGTGCCCTAAAAACGGCGGGGGTTGTACTTGAAAAACCTGGTTGATGCTCCTGAATCTGTCTTGCCCCTCTTTCCAAAAGCCGTCTGCAATCCTTGGTTGAGTAGTACATTCTGCTCTTGTAACTGAGCGTGTATGCGCTACTGGGCCAACATCTGGTGTTGCTGAGTAGCCATCATCCCTCTCATGATCTCCAAAGTGCC